>JAHWFP010050551.1:140513-184110 GCA_023313725.1 Lithobius niger | reverse complement strand
AGTTCTATTCTTACATACATGCATTGCATACCTTGCCTAATGTATCTTATGCTACTTACAGGGATGATGGTTTTCATCCAGCCTTATATACCTAGCCAATAACTAAGTGTTAATGTGTATGGTTCCAAGTTTTGTATTTTTGGATATCTGCTAAAGTTGTGCAACTGTTGGCTTGACTTAAAAAAGTCAATTGGCATTAGGCTAATTGTTCTACACTATACCAACCCTACCTTGTACTATAAAAATTTGTTCATAATTTAAGAAGTGACACAACGTCACTTTCAATATTTGTAAACTGGAGTTATTTTGCAGTTTTGGAGTTATCTTGTTGAACTTCACATTACTTGCAATGTAACTGTCCTTATTTTACAGGTTTTTTTCAGTTGTTGTTAATGTGCACTTTTCACCCATTTTTTCATTATTGGTAAAATCAAATTTTTTTTATAATTTTGCTAAAAATTGATGTTCACATACACCATTTTAGCGTTTTTTCGACAGCTTTCTAATGGAGCTAATTTTAAGTCAATAGCTAGTGGCTGCAGATCATTTAGCAAAACCAGATATAAGTTCCAAATGGCAGTAGGTAGACAATTTTTTTTGTAGGAGCAAACTAATATTTTTTACGCCATTCCCCCTCCCCTCTCCCCCCCCCCAAAAAAACCTATTTTTACAAATCCCAAGTGATACACTTTTTGTCATGTCCCTCTTTCCACCCAAAAAAATCTATACCGGCCAAACTGTCTAAACAATTATGCACAATCCTTCCCTACAACCACTTGCTGGCGAGAAAGGAAAGTGGCGAGACGAGGTTAATTCCAACATAGACAACAAAAAACAAAAAAAATTTCAATAAATTAACAAAACTGAAACCTTTTTGTTAGCAATGTCCTGTAATTCCTAAATCAATTGAACTAAAGTTTCCTTAGCTTCCAATTTTTAGCAGAAAAAAAAAGAAAAGAAATATTTGGTGTCGGACTCCCAGTACTCGATTAGTATATCGCTGTCAGATCGAATTGGCAACAAGGGGTGTAGCACAGAAAACAGGCATATGGAACAAAATAACTAAAAAACATGGTCACTTTACTTTAAAGAATAATTTAAAGGTTGTGATGCGTTAGTCATCATATTACCATATTATCTACGAGGACAAAACTTTCTAGTTGGTGGTCCCATGCCCAGCACGAACATATTAAAGTTGTTTTAAAGGAGCCACACTGTATATGTTAGTCAATATCGTTATAAATAGTTTTTGCCGAATAATTTGTTCACAGAATCCGGTAACTAACAATTAAAATTAATGTAAATCTTTTTCATTCCCTTTTTAATTGATCACTAATCTAGTTTGGCTTTCTATCATGTTTATTAATGACAACTTTGTCCTTGCCAAATGCTGATGATACTACATGACTAGTACGCCAAAAAAAAACAGTGCAATTAAAAACAAACAAAAAAAAATGCGTAGTAAAAGAAAACTACATAGACTCGTGGATAGGCTTAAAATGTCCGGGAGGGAGGGTCAGCCACGTCGCCACACCTAGTTTCATGATGCTTTGCCCACACTGTTGGTTTTCGAGCCCCAGTTTTTTACCGTTTTTTTGTTATCGTAGTTGTACCTAACCTTCCCAGCAGTTTAACTGCAGTTATTTTGCTGTTTTCAAGTTAGCTTGTTGAATTTCACACATACTGCAGTTTAACTACAGTTAAAAAAATTGTTTGCAGTTGCCATCGAATCTGCAGTTAAACTGCAGTTTCTTTCTATTTCACATAAACTGCAGTTTAACCGCAGTTTTTTAAAAGTTTTTTTTGCAGTTGCCATCAAATCTGCAGTTAAACTGCAGTTTCATTCCATTTCTGCAGCTTTTCTGCAGTTCATTTTCAGCAGGGCAGGGTTGGGTAGTTTTAGAGACTTTAAGGCCAAGATAAAGCTTAAACCTAATGCAGTTCCTGTCTACCGCTAAGTAAGACCCATACCACTGGGTTTTTTAGAGACTTTAATTCCAAGTTCGCGTTGAATTCAGGGCATCAACTCTTTCCCCTGGCTAACAATTTAATTTTCACAATTCCAATATGGCCGGCATGTAGGTCCTGCAGTATTCATTCAACATGGAACAGAGATATTCCAGCCCGAAGGCCAGATGACCCACTGCCCATCGGTAGTATAGCCACCAGTCCACAGCTCGACCAGCTGAGAACAGCGTACCTACTGCCCGATGGCGAGGTCCCACTGCTAACCGCCAGTCTTGCCATGTTCCCATAAATCCGAGTCGAAGTTCCAGCAGCAAAACCTTCTTAGAACAACAATCTTCCAACACTGCTCACCGCTAGTATTGCCGCTAGTTTAACAGCTCTACCAGCGAGAACAGAGTGCCCAGCCCGAAGGCGAGAACCCATTACCCACCACTAGTGTTGCTGCCGGCCAATTGTTCTGTCCAGAAGATGCTGTCCACGGACTAGACACCCCGATGTGGCTTATATCAATTTATCAGTTGAAGGACATCAGAGATCAGGCAAGGCAAACAGCTCAACCGGCTTAGAATGGCAGACTTCCTGCCCAAAGGCCAGATGACAAACTGCTTACCGCCTGTCTTGCCATCAGACACTGCTCCGTATTCTGCACTGACACCGAATCACTCGTTCAGTACAGCTTCCACGTATCGGTTGGAACTAAGGGCAGTCATACCATTGACCCAGCAGCTCCGTCCAGCTTACGACAGAGATCTTCCAGCCCAAAGGCCAAATGACCCACTGATCACCACTAGTCTTTGCCGCCAGTCCAACAGCTCGACCGGCTTAGTGCATCAATCTTCGAGCCCGAAGGCGTGGACCTGTTGCTCACCACCAGGCTACTGAACTTTTTTCAGAAACTTACCGACCGGCCTGACAAGTACTAGACATGCACGACATGCAGATATTCCTTCAACGAAGGCTCACTTTCCGGTCGTTTGGAAACGTGTTCCTGCTACCAGGACACCCAAAGAACTTTGGAATCATTCCAGCCTCAGTCTTGCTCGGTAAACCAGAAGAACACTGTTCCCACAGCATACGAGCTATGACCAACACAGTGTCGCACTGACCCATAGCCTCCAACCAAGTTTCTGGTTGTTGGCCGACTTACGCAAGGTGGGCCAGGCCAAGCAGCCAGGCCGTTCGAATTTGCCAGGTTGTTAGTACAGTTGACCTCCCTTTGGCAAGAGTGCAAACGTTGTTTTGCACGGTAATGATCCTTCCGCAGGCTCACAGGTTGCGGGAATGTTAAGCAATGACTGGAATAAAGATATTTTTAGGGGCATCCTTGAAGCCTGCAATGTTAAAACTAACACCTTTCATGCCCTTGAGATGAAGATACCGGTTATTGTCGAAACACATGTACTGACCTCTCAAGTAATGCTACTGCATCAATTCAGGACACCCTCATTGGTAAATACAACACTGTTACCTTTAATGGTACATTCTTGTTCCATTCCAGAATCTACAAGTTTTATAATTCTGAAAAACTTTGGTGTAGGCCAATAGGAACTGATGATATTTTCAGGGGTAGATGGAGCTACATTTGGCCAAAAATCAGCTAGTTTTGTTTTAAGGATTGACTGGCTTATTGATTGCTTCCCTATTTTGATCAGTAATTATGGTTTTGACTTTTATTCCTTTTGGCCTTACCTGGCAACACTGGACTTTCCTTGTCATTTTGTAAATAAGGCCTTTCCAGGTGAATTATGATTTCTTTCTGATCAGATTTGAAGAGTGACCTATTCACGATTTATTGTGTACAAAAGTGATTGAGTGATTTTTCACTTCCAAAAAGGGCAATTTAAGTTGGCAGTGGTAGTTTTCTTTGATATTGTAAGATATTTCCTTTCTTGATTTCTCTTGACTCATCACAGTTAGTGAGAAGTGGATTTTCTTAAAGTCACCTTCGGTCCTCATTGAATTATTTGTTGTACCGCACGTTTTTTTTTTGTTTGTTGTCTCCACTTGCAAGTGACTGAGGGTTTTTTATTCTCACCTACGGAAACCTTGTTGAGGCTAGGGTCCTTGAGGCTGGGGTCCTTGATGTTTTCACACATATTCTGAAGATTTGCTTAACGCTTTGCCTCATGATATTGCTTCATTAAAGGAAATTCGCTGGCTGCTTAATATTAAAAGTTATTACAGCAATATTAGTATGGTATGTCAGCAAGACAAGCATTTCTAGTACATCAATTTAGGTGATAATAATCCAACCATATATTGGCAGTAATCTCGCTATCAAAACTATTAAGAGACATGAAATTAAAAGAAAGGAGGGAAACGACAGTTTTGAGGTGGTTGCGATTAGCAAAAATATTTTTAACAGGGAGCTCGAATGTACGGCCTGGATTTTCCGAAATTGTGCAGGAACCACACCAATATTCTTACAGCAATGCAAGAAAAAAAATAGAGCTATTTGTCCGGCATGTGCAACTGATAATGCTGGAGAGAAGCATTACTTTACTGTTTGTCCAGCAGTGTATGGTATCAGAAGTGTTTTAAAGGTAATCCTTATACATTGTAAAATGCAAATTGAAATACAGTGTGCCTTATAGATTGGCATTCGTGTCAAATTTAGGTACAGCGTGTTGCAGAAAATTGTGTTCTGACCTTACTGTGCTTGCAGTGGCATTCATCCAAGGTGCCCTTATTGGTAAATACAATAAGAACAGCTACAATGGTGCTTACCTGTACTTTTCCAGAATGTCAAAACTGTATCACGCAGAACATTATTGGCACTCCCCCTTGTGGATCATGAACATGAATTTAGAAAAAGAGGGAGATAAATTAATGTCTGGCCTAAAATTAGAAATCTTTGAAGCATGCAAGGGAATACCTAAGAAATTATACTCTGTTTTACCTGATTTATGATCAGTTTAGATGCTTAAGGTCCCAAAAATTCAACATTCAATTCACTTTATTATGATTGGAATGTTGGCAGGTAATTTGTCTTTGCAACACCATGCAGGTTTTACATTTTCCGTTGTGGAGGTTGTTCAAAGATAGTTCTTCCTACTTCAGTTTCGTGTTGAGTTGTTGTATTCAGGAGGGAGCTTTTGCATAATGATTGCTTCAATGTGTCAGTACCAAAGGTACGTTTTGACTAAACCATACTCTTTGCGGTGGTTTTGCAGTGTGCAATTGGGTGATCTCTGGTGACCTTGGTTTTATTCTCACCTACGGAAACCTTGTTACGACTTTTACTTCCTCTAAATGATCAAGTTCAGCCACCTTCCCAGACCACCACAGCGACCCGGGGGCCGCCACGGCCACCTATCCAAAGACATCACTAAATCATTTAATTGGCAGTAGCGATGGGCAGTGTGGACAAAGGGCAGGGACCTAATCAACGCTATCTTGTGACTCGCTATTACTGAGAATTCCTCGTTCATTGGGACAATTCTAAACCCCGATCCCTATCACGAAAGAGGTTCAGCGGGTTATCCGGTCTTGCCTGACTGGAGAGGACACAAGATGATTCCTTCAGTGTAGTGCGCGTGCACCCTGGACATCTAGGGGCTTCACAGATCTGTTATTGCTCAATCTTGTGTGGCTGAACGCCACTTGTCCCTCGAAGAAGCAATCAACCGACGGACGCAACACTGTCTACCGCCACAAGGAGGGCACCGGTAACCCGGGATCGGTCATCTATTTAACGGGCTAAAGTCTCATTCGTTCGTTACCAGACAAATTGCTCCACCAACTAAGAAAGGCCATGCACCACCACCCTTCGAATAAAGAAAGAGCTTTTCAATCTGTCAATCCTTCCAATGTCTGGCCCCGGGTGAGTTTTCTCATGCTGAGTCAAATTAAGCCACAGGCTCCACTCCTGGGGGGGCCCTTCCGTCAATTCCTTTCAGTTTCAGCTTTGCAACCATACTTTCCCGGAACACAAACACGTTGGTTTCCCAGAAGCTACCCAATATGTAATCGGAGGAACTCCGGCGGATCACTGGTCGGCTTCTTTTACGGTTAGAACTAGGGTGGTATCTGATCGCCTTTGAACCTCTAACTTTTGTTCTTGATTAATGAAAACATTCTTGACAAATGCTTTTGCAGTAGTTCGTCTTGCGACGGTCCAAGAATTTTGCATCTAGCGTCGCAATACGGTTGCCCCTTCTGTCCCTATTAGTCATTACCTCGGTTTCCGAAAACCAACAAAATAGAAACAAGGCCCTATTCCATTATTCCGCGTTGGGCTATGCGGGTGGGACTCACCTGCTTGGAGCACTCTAATTTGTTGAAAGTAAACTTTCTGGTCATCGAACACACTCAGCGTTGAGCACCGAAGGATGGTCGGCTGATGACTCCGAGGCTGGCAGTGAGACCGCACAAGGCGGACCACCGGTTTGGCACCAAGATCCAACTACGAGCTTTTTTAACCGCAACAACTTTAATATATGGGATGGAAGTTGGAATTACCACTGCTGCTGGCCCTCCAGTAGATCCTCGTTAAAGAATTGAAAGTGTACTCATTCCAATTACGAGGTCTCAGAGAGTCTCGTATTGTTATTTTTCGTCACTACCTTCTAGGGTCGAGAGTGGGTAATTTGCGAGCCTGCTGCCTTGGATGTGGTAGCCGTTTCTCAGGCTCCCATTCCGGAATCAAACCTTGATTCCCCGTTACCCATAAAAACCATGGTAGGCGCATAACCTATCATCGTCAGTTGATAAGGCAGACATTTGAAAGATGCGGCACCGGTGCTAAGACCTTGAGATCAGCTTTAAGTAATCCAGAGTAACAAAAATGGGAACGGATCCTTGCGGCTCCGTATTAATCTTGTTCTGATAAAAGAACTAGTTCTTAAAGGTCGGAGCTGGTCGGCATGTATTAGCTTTAAAATTACCGCAGTTATCCAAGTTTGATGGTGCGATCTAAGGAACCACAAAAGATTTAATGAGCCATTCGTGATTTCACCGTAATGCGGCATGCACCTTGACATCCATGACTTAATCTTTGAGATAAGCATATAACTACTGGCAGGATCAAACAGGTAACTTTCCACCAACGACCTCCTTCGGCAGCACGAGAGCAAGCTTTCTTGCTGGCAACCCGAGTACCTCGCAACCTCCCAGAAAAGGGAAGCGGGACACACAGACCACAGAACAATTGGACAAGCCTTCGGCCATGTTCGAGGGCACGTTTTTCCACTGCTCAAACAACATCCATTGTAAGTGAAACAAAGCCACGCAATTCAGCCGCAGCTCACACACTCCAACCCAGGGCACAAAGCATGAAAGCAAACAAGTTAGGGTCGACCACTTACTTAAGCTCAAACACAGCTCAAAATGCTACCCTTGCATACCCGTTCATAGTCTGAAGACCAACTGAGCAAGCTTACGGTAAGGCCAAGCCAGACCAAAGTATTTCAGCAGCACATCACTACGCTCTTTCGCTGACAGCCAACACATCCCGTACTCTCAAGGAACAAATGAGCCACAACTGAATCGACTACTGCCTAGTGCTCCCAACCCAAGACACAGACGTACGCGACACTCGTTAGGATCATCCGCATACTCCAGTTCGAACATGGCTCAATATGCTACCCTTGCGTACCCGTCCATAGCCCGAAGATCGATAGAGCAAGCTTACGGTAGAGCCAAGCTGCTAACGTTCAAACTGTTTCAGCTGCGCGTCACCAGACCCGTTTGCCCACAGTAAATTCATCCCAGGGAACAACAAAAAGCAACAACCACTTCACCCACCACTCAAGCACTCCCAATCCAAAACAGACACATGCAAAGCAAGCAAATTAGGATCGTCCACTTACTCAAGCTAGAACACTGCCCGATGTGCTTCCCTTGTGTACCCGTCAATAGACAGAAGACCAATGGAGCAAGCTTACGGTAGGGCCAAGCAGCTCACGTTCAAACTCTTTCAGCAGAACTCACCAGTCTATTTCGCCCACAGCCAACATCACGAACTATAGGAGCTCAAAAGGGGCAGCCAGACTGCTTCGCAAGTGAGTTCAGTCAACCACCATTTTTAAGCTCATCAGCTATGCCTAGGATGCTATCCTTGCTTGCCCGCCATGCAGCCAGTGTGCCTGAATCATACGTAGAATCACGGGACAATGAAAGACCGATGGAGCAAGATTATGGTAGGGCCAGACAGGGAGGCAAATCCTCTGGTGCTGGTGACCTTCAATGCACTTTTCGTAGCATTACCAGTGTAATGGAAAACTAGCATTGTGGGCATCATGAAACTCTGTGTCAGGGTAGACCTCGTGCCCCACCACTTATGACCTCTGAACTATACCAACCCTTTCTTGTACCATAAAAATTTGTTCATAATTTAAGAAGTGTCAGAACGTCACTTTTATTATTGGTAAACTGCAGTTATTTTGCAGTTCTGAGTAACCCTGCTGAGAACTGAAGTTATTTTGCAGTTGTGGAGTTCTTGTTAAAGTTGACTGCAGTGTAACTGCCTTTATTTTACATTTTTTTAGTTGCTATCAATGTGCAGTTTGCACCCATTTCTTCATTACCGGCAAAATTTAATTTTTTCGATAATTTTGCCAAAAATTGACGTTCAAATACACCATTTCACCATTTTTTCGACAGCATTCGAATGGAGCTAATTTTAAGTTAATAGCTAGTTGGCCGCAAATCATTTAGCAAAACCAAATAAATTCCAAATGGCAGTAGCTAGACATTTTTTTCTGTAGGAACAACAAATAATTTTTATGCCTCTCTACCCCCCCCCCCCAAAAAAAAATCCTACTTTCACAAATCCCAAGTGATAAACTTTATGTCATCTCCCTTCTTCCACCAAAAAAAAATTAATGCCAGCCAAACTGACTAAAGAAAGACGCATAGTCTCTTCCTCACAACCACTTGTTGGAGACAAAGGAAGGTGACAAGGTCAATTCCAAAATAGACAAAAAGAGCAAGAAAATTATTAGCAAATTAGCCAAACTGAACATAAGCAACGTCCTGTAATTGCTAAATGCAGATTGACTAAAGTTTGCTTAGCTTCCAATTTTCAAAAGAAAAAAAAATATTCAGTATCGGGCTCCCAGTACTGGATTAGTATAATTATCGGCATCAGATCGAATTGGCAAAAAGGGGAGTAGGACTGAAAAACAGGCATTTAGAACAAAATAACTAAAAATCTACGGTTACTTTAATTTAGAGATTAATTTAAAGCTGGTGATCCGGTAGCCATCATATTACCATAACATAAAAAAGGACATGATCATTAAGCGGGGATGACTTTTATGGATTTTTTTAAAGGAGCCGCACTTTATGTGTTTGTCAATATTGCCGAATAATTTTTTTTGGAGAATCCGGTAACTAATAATTAAAATTAATGTAAGTCTTTTCCATTCCCTATTTAATTGATCACTAGTAATCCAGCCCGTTTGGCTTTCTGTCCTGTTTATTAAAGACGATTTTGTGATCGCCAAATGCCGATCACACTATATGACTAATGTGATGTATGAGGGTGATAGTCATACACTTGTAGATTCACTAAGGCATAGTAAGGACTAGGAACACAGTGTTGTAGGCTAACGCTGGAAGGACCGCTTTATTAACTGAGTACAGCCTTTATATAAGGTATATCACATGACATATGACATGTGACATGGGTATGGCAACAACATTGTATGGATAGACTGTAATTAACTATGGAGGTATATTAAGCTGTGAATGGGTTTACATTGGGACTTAAAGGACTATCATTGTGGTGCCTCTATGACGACACCACAACTAGTAGGCCAAAAAACAGTAGAATTAAAATAAAAAATAAAAATTAATGATATTTTGTCATCGCCAAATGCCGATCACACTACACGACTAGTAGGCCAAAAAACAGTGCAATTAAAATAAAACATAAAAAATTGCGTAGTAAAAAAAACCCCTAATGCACCCATGTGGATAGACTTAAAATATGCACGGGTGGGGTGGTGGTGAGGCGCGCTGGCACACCAAGTTTCATGATGCCCACACAGCTGGTTTTCGAGCTGCAGTTATCTGCCGTTTTTGTTTTATCGTAGTTGTACCTAACCTTCCCAGCAGTTTAACTGCAGATATTTTGCAGTTTTCAAGTTAGCCTGTAAAATTTCACATAAACTGTAGTTTAACTGCATTTTTTAAAGTTTTTTTTTACAGTTGTCATCGAATCTACAGTTAAACTGCATTTTCATTCCATTTCAGTAGTTTTTCTGAAGTTCATTTTCAGCAGGGGGGGGGGCATGCGGTTAAACGGTCGGGGCTCAAAAACCAGCACTCACAAATTGGTCGTTTTGCAGCAGTGTGGGATTCATGAAACTCGGTGTCAGGTAGCCTTCGTCCCTCTGCGCATTTGAAGATTATCTCCATGTCCGTGTGCACCTTGTGTGTGGCACTATTTGTAAAAAAAAAACCTGCGACTTCCTAAAAAAGCCGTACAACAGCCCCCCAAATGTTGGCTTCACCACAGACGTATACAAAAATGAATAGTGGTCGTATCGTGGCTAAAATCGCCATGTACCTGTGGGACGATGCCAGAAGGACGGTACCAAGAAGCAGTGGCACTTTGACCAACCCTCTGGCACTGTTGGCCATATACGCACTTTTCCTAGCAATATGAGTGTTACGGTCACCCGGTTAAACGGTCTGAGCTTTAAAACAATGAGTATGGGCTTCATGAATCTCTGTGTCATGGTAGCCCTCGTCCCTCCAAACTTGTTAAGCCTTTCCCCATGTCCATGCGCAGCGCTATGAGTGGCGCTATTTTAAAAAAAAATCCTGGAACAACCCCTTAGAAATTGGCTTTGCTGCCATACACGCCACATTGCGACGCTAACACAGAGAAATTTAAAAGTTTTCAGATCATGACCAAACCCAGCATGTGCCCAAGGGACGATGTCAGAAGGATGGCACCGAGAGGCAGTGACGCTTGGACCATCCCTCTGGTGCTTGTAACCCTAAACATACTTTTTGTAGTATTACGATTGTTACTGCCGTGCCGTTAAAAGGTCGAGGCTCAAAAACCGGAAGTGTCAACAACATGAAACTAGGTGTCAATGTAGGTCTCGTCCCAACGCGTTTTTTAAGCTCAAGCACAAGTCCATATGACCTTTGTCAGCCGAGCTATTCACGAATAACCTTGCTTGGCCAAGCCGAAAAAATGGCTAAGTCCCACAGGTTTGCTGTTTCTCCGTAACCACGCATGTGTTAGGTTTGACACTTGGTAGCCGGAGATTTCTCGTCCTCTTAAAGCGATCTACCCTATGCTGACAATAGATTTTTTATTTAATAACTCCTGTTCTAATGGGGATACAGATTTGAAATTTTTAGGCACCTAGAAAGGGTGACCAGCTTCGTGCACACCGTGTTTGAAGTGACTAGCACGTTCAGTTTGGGGTTGGCGAACTTGAATGTGATAGGGTGCACTGAGCATCAAAAGTCGGGATTTTTTTCCTATGGGTGATAGGGCTATGAAACTTTTTGGGTGTCGCTGGGTTCCTTCAGCTGGTAGCAACATAAAATTTGAAGTATTTAGGACGAATGGTTCGGCTATGGGAAACTTGAACGTCTTTGGAGGTGCTGATGAAGATTGCTGCAGCAGTGTGCGGGATGACTAACACGACTTCTTGCAAGTTGTATGCTACGTTCCCGGTCCAAGGATTGGTGCCCCTTGCAACGTGCTGCAGGATACGAATTGAACACTACTTGTCACAAGTTGTGTGCTACATTCTCCAGGACAAGGATTGGTGTCCTTTGCAATGTGCTGCAGTATGATGAACACGTCTTGTCGTAAGTTGTGTACTACGTTCCCAGGGCCAAGGATTGGTGTCCTTGCAATGGGCACGTGCGTGGTCGAAGCCAGATGGATAAAGGTCGTCCATCGAGCGATATGCTGTTTGGAGGTCAGAAAAAAGAGAGACCTGGTATCCCAGGATCTGGCTCAGAGAAAAAGCTAGACCCAGCATTCCGGGTTCTGGCATAGGTTCGTCATACGCTTCACCACTTCTAAGGTTGGACTTAGTTTCTGGCAGTGTTGCATGGATGTTAACAGTCACCTCGTTCGGCCAAGCCAATATATGGCTACGTCCCACAGGTTGGCCGCAGCAGTGTGCAAGATGATGAACACATCCTCTTGTAAGTTGTGTGCCGTGCTCCCAAGGCCAAAGACTCAGGTTCCTTGTAACGGTGATCTGTGTAGTAGAAGCCATACGGATAACTACTGCACCAGTATACGAGATGACGAACATGTCCTCTCACAAGTTGTGCGCCATGGTCCCATGGCTGCACACTCGAGTTCCTTGCAATGGGGATGTGCGTGGTCGAAGCCAGATGGTTAGCGATAAGAGATTGTAAGGGTGACGTATTTCAGAACAGTAGTTTAAAAAGGGGAAGAAGGAAATTTTGCGAAAGAAAAGAAAAAAGATATAGCTTGTAGAGAAAATATATGTGAAAGACTTAGGAACGAAGAGGGCCTTGACATTTTTTTTACCAAGATGTCTATGAATAGTCACTGGAGTAATGAATTTACAGTAAGTGCAGAGTGGAATTGGGGGTAGTTGTGGCAAAAAAAAGAACACGAAGTTAGTGTGGATTAAAGGGAAGAAAATTAGCCTTATCGCTGGAAGCAATATGGGTAATATTGTAGAAAGGGAATCCTGCAAGAAAAGGGAATGCTGTGGGAAAAATTTATACTTTCTTCAAACTTGTACTATTTTTGGGTTAAATGCAAAAATTGAATTTAGCATTATCTGGTTTAAGTCAGACAGACTTCGTAATCTCTCATGGACCTGTGTAAGTCGTTCAAGCATCTAGCCCTTGAGTGCCAATCGCCTGCATGGGATCCCTATATATTGTCACCATCAAGGTGAAAATAGTGAGAGATTTACCACCCTAAGGACGACACAGTGCTGCTGGGACAGTTAATAGCAGTACGTTTAAGGTTGATAAAATGCCCAGTCAGAGTCTACGTGGATCCGAAGTAATTAACAATGGCTACGCAAATAATAACCCGGAAATGTTTGCTTTGGGGGGACTGTAAAGTTTTATTTCTTAGCAAAATTAGGACAGGGCAATTTGTACAACAAAACATGATGGGGAAAAAACGATCGCTATGCCAGACATGGCCTTATGGAATTTAAACGTATCAACAGTTTCATACAGTGTGACACTTACTGGCTGGTAAACACAGGCATAGGGGTGTTAGCCTTTTTATCTTGCTTGCACATAACCCTCATGATGTAAGACTATAGGCAAATGAAATGTTACAACTTACAGGATCGGTTGGAATATCTCCAGGGGAATCCGGATTCAAAAAAAAATTGATACACTTTGCCATTACAAAGACAAAAATTGAACTATCTATACACTTTGCCTTTCCAAAGCCAAATAATGCGTCCCCGGCTCGCGCATAAAAATAGGAGCAGCCAAGGAGTGTTTATCATTTATATCAACCAGAAAAAAAAAAAGATTCGAGAGCATAGCATACACAATCCTGGCTGTGTCCCCGTTATGGAATTTAAACATGTCAACAGTTATTGGTTTCATACATTGGAACAATTACTGGCTGGTAAACACAGGCATAGGGGAGTTGGTATTTTTACCTGGCTTGCACCTGGCCCTCATGATGTAACACTATAGGCAAAGGAAATTTTACAACTTACAGGGTCAGTTGAAACAGCTCCAGGGGAATCCGGATTCCATTTAACTACTCACAGCGCTTTGATCCAGTCTCTGGGAGGAAAAAGGCTTTCCCACACAGCCCTATCCAGGCTTCAAGGAGTGGACATCATGGCGTTGTGGAAACAAGTTAGCTATCTCCCCAATGCTGTTTTTGTACATACATGGGATATCATACTCATACAGGAGAAGGTGGAAAGAGACGACTTTCCATTGAATGAGGGGGTGAATAAGATAAGATGGGAGCTTAGGACTTTAGGAGATAACAAAACAATAATTGTACAATACCATAACAATGGTCACTTACTACAATACAACAAATGAAAGCTTGGCAGAACCATGGTTTTTCGATCAGCGTCTTTTGGGTAAAGGTTGGGAATCTTCCATTCTACGCACGTCAAAAACTTTATTTACGCCAAAATAGTTTTCAAATGGCGCTTGCAATCACAAGCGACAACATTATTTGCTAAAATAGCATTGTTTTGAGTTACGGATTGCTGACGATCCTACGTGCTTTGTCCAAAAAATACAGAATAAATGCATTGTTCCGGCCAGGAAAAATGTATGTGATGCCTAGAACATGTATAAACAGAATGACGACGACAAAACAAATATAGTACATAAAGTTTAATTTAAAAAAATATTTAAATCAAGATAAAAAAATATTGATTGGATAAAGCTCGACAACAATGCAAACTTTTTCATTGTTGTATATAAGAACATTTGTCACTGAAGGCGGAATGAATTCTCCATTGTTGATGCCAAAGAGTCAAATGATTGTTTTCGTGATACTGGGGCTTTAAACAATGCAATTAAACAATGCCACTCTTTGGCGTCAACAATGGAGAATTCATTCTGCCTTCAGTGACATACGTTCTTACATACAACAATGAAAAAGTTTGCATTGTTGTCGAGCATTATCCAATCAATATTTTTTTTATCTTAATTTAAATATTTTTTTTAAGTAAACTTTATGTACTATATTAGTTTTGTTGTCGTTATTTTGTTTATACATGTTCTAGGCATCACATAAATTTTTTCTGGCCGGAACAATACATTTATTTGGTATTTTTTGGACAAAACACATAGGATCGGCAGCAATCTGTAACTCAAAACAATGCTATTTTAGCAAATACTATTGCCGCTTGCGATTGCAAACGCCATCTGAAAACTATTTTGGCGTAAATGAAACTAGAAATGTAAGTTTCCCAACCTTTAGCCAAAAGACGCTGATCGAAAAACCATGGCAGAACTAAATCTGCATGTTAGGGAACTTGACTAGACAAGGGAAATAGCCCCAGGCTCAGAAGGAGAGGGAGATTCCTTGAAATTTCCCCATGAGGGCTGCCAAGGTTTTACTGATTTCCCTGTTGACGTGGACTCATGTTATTGTTTATACACTTTGCCTTTACAAAAACAAAAAATGCGTCCCCGGCTCGGGCACAATAACGGGAGCAGACAAGTGATGTTTGGGGAACATCATTTATATCAAGCAGGAAAAAAATAACATTCGAGGAGCATAAACAAACACTACTGGCTATCCCCCCCCGTGGGCATTTGAAGGGGTAAGTCCACATGGGTAGCAGAGTGTCGTTATCGATGCCACACTCAATATGAACACACAGTCAAAACATAGAATGACAGGCCAAGATGTAATAATACAATAAGAGGAAAAACAGAAGAATATGTTAAGGCGTTAATCGGAACGCAAGAATTACAAAAATTAAAGCTCAGCAGGTTAGGTAGTTAGGTTAAGGAGTCACAATAAACACCATAGAAATTAACAGAAATAAGCAAAACCCAGTGGAAAATAATGACGAGGTCACAAACGTTTCTTCAATGTCATCGTCAGAGTTAGTGACTATTGGAGGTCGTAGAGTAGCAGACGCGGTTATGAGTGCCACGGGGGGTAATCCTCGTAGCCTACGGGAGAAATGTTGGGGCTTTGGTAGCGCTTGCGGCGGCGACAGTTTGGGGCAGAGGAGTTGGCACCCTAGGGGGCAGATGATGAACTGTTACGTCATCATCACTGTCCGACGACTCAGGCACAGGGGCAGGAACGAGATCATGGTTCGGTCCGTCCATCGTCCACAACATCTGGCCAGTAGGGAGATTCGAACCCGGAGGGAATATAGTTGAATCATTGCGGTCTTCATAAAACGTAACATTGAGGCTGTACTGATAAACTTTAGTGACTAAGTTGAACAGCTTGTAATCCCGGCGCTGATGGGCGTATTACAAATGAACACAAGGGTCGGCGATTGGTTCATATGGGCCACACCGGGTCTTGTTAACGTGGGAATATGCCAAGCAACCAAAGCATCGGTGGCGTGTCGCATGCAAGATTCGGCCTGTCCATCGTGCCATCGGTGTCTCACCAGCGGGAAGGGACTTGGAGTTGAGGCTGTTACGCGCCTCGGCAGCTGCAAGTAAAGCATCAGGCCAAAAATAGAGAAAGAGAGCCAAGTCATGTAGGAAGCAACCAACGCACCATCGATTTAGGGATCCGTGAGCTCGTTCGGCACTAGGATTATGCTCAGGCGTGAAAAGTATCGATGGTGGTGGATCCCTTTGTTGGCGCAAAAGGAATGAAAAAGGTGGTTCACCGACATTGTCCAATGAAATCCTGCATAGTGACTGACCGGTCTGTGCTTCATTGTAAACGACTAGGTTCCTAAGAGTTTCGAAGACCTGGCTCTAACATTGAAGCAGAAAAACGAAGTAGTGTCTGCTGAAGACGTCGATTATCATAAGGAAAACCAGCTCCCCACCTAGTCTGGAAACATTACTGGGGCCACAAACGTGCAAATACCATTGTTTGAGGATACGGGAGGCAACGCGGAAGTTCAGACAGGGATGAGGCTTCCTCTTGATCTTCGTGGACGTACATATGAAACAGAAGGGGGTTAGTTTACCCACCAGCTTTGGTCCAACAACCCTGCCATCCAAGAAGAGACGCTTGATTCTGTCGTGTGGCACATGGCCACAGTGGTAATGCATCATATCAATATGACACCGGGCAACGCACAGGCCTCCGTCAAGAACCGATGGCTTGATAATAGTACCAGTAGACTCGAATAGGTTGCCATTGCAGTGAAAAATGAAGGAACACATAGATGGGACCCCGAGTAAACAAATAACGTTTGTGGGGAGTACCGGAGTTTGTAGTCGCCATTAGTTAGCACCCATAAAGACACATAATGTACTCGCGCAGACTCAACAAAAATTACGTCACGCAAGAGGAGTGGTTGGAAAAACTAGTTCCATATTTGTTTTCCGATGAAACTGGAATGTCTCCAATCTTGTACCCGTGGACTGAACCTCCTGTGGTGGCTAGGCAGAGCTAGAGTGAGTGGCACCGGGAAAAGTAAATATTCTCAGGCTTGACATCCAACACATGGCAGTCCGCCCCCAAGTCCAGTCGGAAGACTGTCCACTGTGGTGGATCGGTTGGAACAGCTCCAGGGGAATCCAGATTCCATTTAACTACTCTCAGGGCTTCGATTCAGTCTCTAGGAGGAAAAAGGCTTTCTCACACAGCCCTACCCTGGTTTCAAGGAGTGGACATCATGGCGTGGTGGAAGCAAGTTAGCTTTCTCCCCACTGCTGCTTTGGTACATACATGGGATATCATACTCAAACAAGAGAAGGTGGAAACATGCGTCTTTTCATTAACTGAGGGTGAAGAAAACAAGATGGTAGCTTAAGAGATAACAAAACAACAATAGTACAATACCATAACAATTGTCACCTAGTACAAAACAACAAATGAAATCTTGGCAGACCTAAATATGCATGTTAGGGAACTTGACTAGCCAAGGGGATTAGTCCCAGGCACAGGAGGAGAGGGATATTCCCTGACATTCCCCCCCCCCCGGACATTTCCCTGGGGGTTGACAAGGTTTTACTGATTCCCCCGTTGACGTTGACTCATGTTATCGTTTATACACTTTGCTTTTACAAAGACAAAAAATGCGTCCCTAGCTCGCGTACAAGAACGGGAGCAGGCAAGTGGTCTTTATCATTTATATCAAGCAGAAAAAAATAACATTGGAGAGCATAAACAAACACTCCTGAACTGTATCCCCCCGTGGGCGTCAGAAGGGGGTAAGTCACAGAGTGTCGGTATCCATGCAACACCTCAAAATGAACACATAGTCAAAACGTAGAATGAGAGGCCAAGATGTAACAATGCAATAAGAGGAAAAACAGAAGACCATGTTAAAGCGCCAGTCGGAACGCAAGAATTAAAGGAATAAATCTTGGCTGGTAAGTTAGTTAGTTTAAGGATTCCCAATAAACACAGGAAAAAAACAGAAATATGCCAAATGCAATGCAAAATAATTACGAGGACACAAAGATCGATAGTCGTTCAAAAAACTACGCAGATGTGGGGCGCTCACAGGCTTAGCAAACACATCGGAGACTAACTCCTTGCTTGCCACATAACACAAAGTAAGTTTCTACTTTTGCGTGAGATCACGAAGAAACCAGAGTTTGCGTACATAGTGTTTGGAGTGTGCTCTAAGCTCAAGTTTGTTAACGAGGGAAATCAGGAACTGACTGTCCATGTACAATGGCAAGGGGAAGTAAGGTGGGCAGACGAGGCCTAACTTGGAGAGTAGCTCATAGGTCCACAATAGTTCCCGCGCACAGTCAGTCTTGGCTACGAGCTCGGCCTACTGCATACGGTTAGACAAGTCACCATCTGTTTCTTGTCTTTACAGAAGATCACACCCCAAATATGGAAACTATATAGGCAGAAAAACCCTTACCATCGTATTTCGTACTCCACAACGCATCTGTTGGCCATCCCCGGTTGGCCTCCCCACTGGTAGACCATGCGGTGAGTATGGGTTTTCTGGAGGTATTTAACAATACGTTTGGCGGCCTTGAGTAGATCACTCTCGAGGCATGGGAAAACCCTGAGAGGGAACACACGGGGAAGGCTATGTTGTGACGCGATCCCTATGCAATATATAGTAGTGATCCAATAATTGTCTGGTACGTGGAGACATCACAAGGTGGTGAATCATCAAAATCGTCCAAGCACTGTGAGAGGACGGTGGGTGAGTTTACAGGTTTGGGGTCATGGAGTTGGAAGGCTTCAACGATGTGATCAATATATTTGCTTTGAGAAAGGGAAATACAAATTTCGTTCGCCTCAAGGTAGCACCTGAGGTACAGGACGTTTGAGGTCTGAACGAAGGTAAAGTGGCCGTTTATGTCTGAAGTGACCTGGTCCATAAGGGAGTCGTCGCTGAACACTAGACAGTCATCCATATGGCACATAAAGCTACGAATTGGTTGTCCTTCCGGAGTAGAAATACACAAGTTGTGTCTCTTGCAAGTTAGCAAAGGCAGCACTTCAACAAGATATCTCGGAGATGTTAGAACCAACATCTTCTGGTGGAAGGCAAACCATACAATGCCTTTACGAGTTGACAATCCACATCTCCAGGAAGGCAAGGACAGGCCGCTGGAGGCTCTAGGTAGGCCTCCACACAATCCAAGACTGGATATAGGCCGAAGCGACATCGTAACTGCAGATGGAATACAACTTGGCTGCAGCAATACTCAACAGAATCTTGAGTGACTGCGTCTTCACAATGGGCGAGTCACTGTGGAGGAAGTTGATTCCTGGATGCTGGTTACATCTGCAGGCTTAAGGAAACCTAGTATTGTTGTCATTGGTCCATTGTTGGCCATCTCGCGAATAGTAAGGACTCAACCTTCAACACTTTAATACTTCAACCTGTGCTTGTGTTCGGCAGGAGTTCTTTTCGGCGTAACGGAGAACAGGTTAACTTGTGTTTGGAGAAATTCTTTCTTAACCCTTTCACCGATAGGTTTTTTCTCCACAAAAGTAGGGGTAACCTGAATGGGACTCGAACTAGCAACTCGAAGAAGCTGTTTAACGTGAGGCACACGCCTCTACCAACTGGCCTACACCTATACACGCCCATTTCCCTGGCCTTTTTTCGTGTGAAAACCCATTTGGAGCGCAAAATCTTCTTGCTGGGAAGACGAGGACCAAACTCCCAGTCGGCGAGGTCATCCAAAATGTTGAGCTCGGCCTGAATAGCTTTCTTCCAATCCTCGCTGTCGGCCAGCTGCATTGCCTCCTCAAAAGTTGCGGGGTTGTTGTCAGGCATGGTACCTGCGCTACCACAGAAGGCCCAAGACTCATATGGGTTGTAAACAAAGTCGGCGTCAGGAAAAGGGGCAGCCTCTGCCTCTTCATGAATCTCGGCTTCATCATCACTTGTTTCAAGTTGATACGAAGGAAGGGGATTTACATGCTTTTCCGCATCAGTGGAGGAAGTACTTCGTCTTGCTTTGAAGCGGTACCAGGAGGGTCAAGTCGGCCCGGAAGGAAGAACAGACGAATGTTGGCTTACTGGGGCTTTAGTCTTCAGTCGGCTTTGCTTAGGCAGACTGAGTTGGATCGCATGCGTTTCAAACAAGTTACCCCTTTCAGCGAAAAAGAGGTTGAGAGGGTTGGGACTCTGGCTGGAGCGAATGTAGAAGCCCCCTGTCGGGTGTTACAGTTGTAACCGAACCTCAACAGCATACTAAAGAGATGAGGTTCGTTATGGCATTCGGCACTAAAATGACGTCATGTAGCGTGACACTGTTTTTGAAAAGCATTCCATCAGGAGTCATGCCGACAATACATGCATCCCCGACGAGGTATCCCATCGCAGAGGAACCATTGGTCGCTAGCTCGACACACAGTTTGAGACAAGCATTGCGTTGCACTGGTCGATCAATTCTATTCAGAATAGTTGTCGTGGCTTCACTGTCCAAGTGGTAGAGTGCCCCCGTTTGAGCGAGGGAGTCAGTGTAAACAGATAAGCAGAGCCCGTGAGCCACCACTGTTCTCATTCTGAAAATAGAATGGCACATAAGGTTCAAGACAACTAAATAGCAAGTGCAATGAAATAGTACCTAAATACATAAATACACTCCAGCTTAACAAAGCATTTCGGTGGTTGCACTGGTACCCATACGGACAAGTTAGGAGAAAAGAGAAACGAAAAGAGCGACGCAGTAATGAAAAAAGGCAAAAATCCCAGAATTGTTTAAAAGGTTCTAAGGAATGTTGACGCTGTTGATAAACAGTCGAGTTTACTAGCATTCAATGCGAAGATGCAAAGGAAAAGCGATAAAGTTAAAAATATATAAGATGTGACATCCCTCCAAAATCATGTAAGCTAAAGTGGGGGAAAATAACAGGAGGAAAAATGATTCATTCTCAGACCACGGGTAAAGGACAGTGCCTTACAAGTAAGAATCTATTCTAACACCCACTTAAATTACCAATAGGTGAAATGCATAGCCTTGCTTTAAATCACGGAAAGGCATCATAGTTAATTGGGTCAATCCAAAAAGGCCAAAAATGCTGCTAATAAGCGGAACTGGGGAAGTGGAGGGGAGTACTGACCAAAGAAGGGCTGTGTTGTAAGAGGCAGGCTCACTAAAGTTGAATTTGTACTAGAGTGTTGCCCGACCAACAGTAAAAAAAAAACAATAAGGGACAGTTAAATTACGTTCAGGGTACTGACACTGCACGTTGTTAACACTATTTTCTTTTGGCTAGTTATATTCTTAAATACTCGTAGTCATCATGCCGCTGGCGTTGCCGCTGGCGGCGAAAAACAACTTACGTTTAGATGTTTCACTTGAATTTTTGGACTAGATTTACTGCAGTGTCATTTACTTTTTTCCACACCACCTAATCAGGTAAAGTATAAGGAACTTCTTTTAATACAGTTTCCCAAGTATTAAAAAATCGTTGAAATCTGATATTGAGTGAGTTTCGTTCATTACTTCTGAATTCATAATGTTTTTTTTTTGCTTCGCAAGCTCGTATTTTATCCCACCTTGATTTCTTTCTTTCTCCATCTTGGAATGCAAGAATTTTCTTTTAACCGCTGTATTTTATGCTGATCACTCTTGCTGTCATAATTTTGGTTCTTTAGCACGGAACTTACTCTTAGTAGCAGCATCTTTCGCTAAACTCTCTGCTCACTGTGCCTATGTTTTATTAGCTCTAATTTTGCTCATGTCTGAAGATTTTTTCTGAATCTTTCTTCCTGCTTCTCTTCTTTTTCTTTAGCACGAATTTTCTCCTATTAGCAGCATCTTACACTAACCTTGCTTTCTTCAGTTCCAGGCGCAACGAGTCCCATCTTGCTTTTTGTACCTATCTCATTCTCGATATTTTCCTCTCAAACCTACGCTGGTGATTTTCCAAACAGATCTAGTCTGCAGGGAGCGTTTTTGTGTTCTTCTCCATTCTTCACCTGGTCCTAGGGCATCCGATACCAAAAAGTATGCGCAATCCCGGGATTTCGGGATTCATTTCTCTCAATACCGGAATCCTGGGAGTAATCCATAAAGTTCTGGAATTTTTACATTACTCTCAGTGGCAAGAAAAATTACATGGCATAAAGTTTGCTTTCATTACCTTCATTAATTAAAATACAAGATGAAAACTGAAGTAAGAAAGGAAATCCGTTAGAAATACGTCCTGTTTTTTGAAATGATCAACCATTTTTAATAGTTAAAAATCAATCGGAAATTGTTGATTTGTTAATTTATAATCTAATTGTTATAGTTTCCGCATCTGTAGACTGGACTGCGGTTACTGAACTCCGGTGACTACCCTAGGGCATTGAAAAAGGCCACGATGGAAGATGCACATGTAGGAGGCAGGCCTGGACACCTTACAATGATGCCTATTAATCTTTTTTAATGTTTAAACTTTTTCTATAAAACCTGTATTCTACTCAAGGTCGTCGTATCACTCATCTATAGTTTATGATATAAATTTATTAGCTAAAGAAAAAAGGCTTTGCTGTTTAGAAAAGACAGAACTCGTAGTCCCATGAACTCTAAGCTATGAAGGTGAACAAATAAAAGAGGTATTAGAGTTCACTTGAACGAAACGAACTATACTTTGAACATCAATTCTGCTGTATTCTAGGTTAGCTAAATATTATATACCATGGATATGTATATTGCTTATAGTTGTTTAACACCCCTGTAATAAATGGCACAGGTCACCTTGATGCATGTACGGAAGCACGTGAAGTATGTTATAAATAGAGGCTGCAGCTTCTGCTGTTACCCACTCATTAATTCTATCTCTATTGTAAATCCTGTTCTCCGGATATTACAACTTGGCTACGAGGTGTGGGTTTATCTTGTAAAAAGATAAAGTGCCAGTTTGGCATGCTTAAATTTAATTTCCTCAAGCGAACGCATCTTGTGTGGGGGGCTTGAGAGGGAATTTATTGTCAAATTTTCTCGTTTCTAGTCTTATAGTATGTATTTTGTAGCTTTGAACTTCCTCGAGCAGCAGCGGGATTTAAGTTCAGCTGCACCAGTGGGGGGAGGTAGTGCCAATAAAAGTGAGTCAGCTTTTTTCCGGCTGTGAAGACGAACACCTGATAGACCACCCCGTTGCGAAAAGCCATTTTGGACAGGACTGGAAACCGTGAAGGAAAAACTATGATGCTACAAGGTATTTGGTATCAATAACAATTCCCGTGGGTTCGAAGCCCATGTTTCAAGACCACCATGCATTGCATTAGGGGTCAGAAAAATAGGAAATGTGTGGAGTGTTTCAAGCATGAGATTAAATTGTCTTTAAATTCACGCAGTAGTGTAATTTGAGATTTTAAGATGCTTGGCATCAAACGCAACTTAAAAATAAATAGCATGGCTCAGCGACAGGTTTAAAAAAGTCGTTGGTTGGTGAAAAGCAACATTTGTGGTAAAACAAGGGTTTAATGATACAGCAGTAATTTAAACAGTGTTTAACGTTAAGTTAAAACATTTTATTTAAAGCTAATAAATGAGCAAAGCTGAGTATGTGTGTAAAAGCTTCAGAAATTATTAAGTTAAGGCTGAAGCAGGTAAACACAGATAATGAGTAAAGCTTTAGAAAATATTTGATTAATGCTGAAGCTGATAACACAGTTAACAATTATTAAGTTAATGCTAAGGTGCTAAAATTAGCTTGGAGCAAACGTTAATATTTCAAGCCATTGGTGTGTTCAATTCAGTGAGAAAAGTTACAAGTGTGTAAAATTATGATTTTCAGTTACAAAAAAAAATAATTACAGCTAATGCGCAACTTCCTTCAATGTACGAGACTGTAAAAGCCATCAAGTTAGCACTCTCACTAAGGTTAACAAATATTATAAATACTGTTCAACTAATTAGATAAAGTGGGTGTAGGTTTTGTTTAGTAGGCTAGTACAAGTGTTATAGAAGTCTATCAGTTGTGGAACTAAGAGGGAAGAGTTTTGATTAATGCTCCTCCGTACTGGCAGGAGCAAATTTTTAACCTAGCCACAGTTTACGTGGATAGCGAACCCTCCCTGTTTTAGCATACGGATGTCGCTGTTGGGGAGACGGTATGTCTTAAGTTGTGCTGCAGTTAAAGCTGTAAAGGGTGTGCAAACTGAAGCAAAATTACAAAATAAGTTTTAAAACTTTATTAAAGGGCTAAAACATTTTCTTTAAAGCAGTAAAACTAGTTTTCTAGTTTATGAGTAATAAGCCTAGTGAAGCTAAAGAAGTTGGCGAACTTTCTGAACAATTATTTCAAAAATTAAGTTTTTCAAGCTCTAGTCAGGGTGATGAATCATACAAACGTTTAGCTAGCCTACCAGGGAGCTGAGAAACTATTGATGATAGCGTGAGTGACGTCAGTGATTCGCTTAATGAGGACGTGAGTGAAAATAGATGAGTTCAATAGCTCTGTTAAATCCTGGAAAGGTTATGTTGAAGGGGTTGAGCTGAATTGTGTAGCACATGATGCACCTGACTCTAAAAAAGTAGCAATTTTGCATAAAGTATTGGGGCAAACACATATGGTTTACTCCATAACCTATGTGCACCTGATGCGTCATCTACAAAAATGTTAGACGAAATTAATAATTATTTAAGTGATAATTTGTGTCCATCTCCAGCTTCAGTGAGGCTACTTTACCTTTGTTCTAACACCTGCTCATCCCAGGAACAGACCTGTACGACAAATACCAACATTATGCGAAGGCGGAGAGAGAACTCTTCCTAGCAGGTTTGAGAATGGGCATCCTTGAAATAGAGGATATAATATTAAAGATGTACTGTATGTACTCTTCATATCCAGTGTATTCTTGCCCTCCCCACCATTCAAGCCAGATGATTTACGTTCACCGTAGTTTAGGCAAGCTTGTGTTAGGCCAGCCAGGGTGCTGTACATGTCTATTCGTTCATTGATTTTAATTCCTTTGCTTTCCGTCGGTTTAGTTTCACGGTGTATTCTTGTGCCTCTGGTGTGATATATGTCTCCGTGTTTTGTGTAGGATGGTTTAGGTCTACAGCATGTTCCATCGTTTTTCTCAGAGATTACAAAGCCTTATGTGGACCGCAGTTGTGCACGTTTATAGTTCTAACAAATTTTGTACACTCGTATAGGGCCCATATAGGTCTATTAGAGACCTATTATAGTTCTAATTTCTCAGTACTTTATGTATCACCCGGTATGTATATATATATACAAACAAACAAAAAAAACATGCTACTAAAAATAATTGGACAGCCTTTGAAGTGGGTGAACATAGAGATGAAAGGAGCTAAGGGAATCGATTTTATTTTAGATTTGAATTAAGATTACAACGTGCAGAATACACGCTTAGCCAAACTTGAAGGAACTATGTAGCCCGAAGACTAAAGTATTCTCAACTGAGATAATTAGAAATAAATATAAAAAGATTAAAATACGATGGTAAAGAAGACACGGACAGGTATTTTAGCACGAGATAGAAACGCAATAAAGATGTCGTATCCCCCTCAAAATCTATGGACGATGCAACTAAAGAAAATGTCAATTCAAAGGTTGTGACAGAATACAATAGGCGTAAGAACTGCCTAAGTAAACTAGTTGTCGGTATAGATCCCCAAGATGTAGCAATTACTTCCCACCTTAGAAGAAATCGTGATCGTACACAGGGTTTATGTAAATTTGACGGTAGAGTATGGCAAATATTTTAGCACAATAAATAGAGAAATTAAACATATTGCACTACCAACAGACCATAGCGACTCAGCTACCAAAGGGATACTTCGTTGTGAAGGGTAACTTTAAACTGGGATCAGAACTACAACATGGAAACTCCGATCAGAACTACAATCTTGGGTTCAAATGATTGACCAAACTCACACCTTTTGGTATATCCCGAGGCTGAAGCAGATTATTCACAGGTAATTGCTTTAGAACAAAACATTAAAAACGATCTAGCTTTTTCACAAGACGACACAGGAGCAGAGGGAACCGCCCCTCGTGTGAACCAAAAAGAAGATTTTGATGCGATCAATAAAAGGATTTTAGGCTATAAAAGATTATACCTATATAATGTCAGGGAGTCCTTCTGTGCCTGGGGCCATTTCCCTTGGCCAGTCATGCTCCCTAACCTGCAGATTTAGTTCTGCCAAGCTTTTATTTGTTGTATTGCTGTAGCTGACGATTGCTATGGTAGTGTACTATTGTTGTTTTGTTACCTCCTTAAAAAGCTCCCATCTTGTCTCCTTCACCCTAGTCTATGAGCTCTTTCCACCTACTCTTGTTTGAGTATTATGATTTTTGTATCTGCCAGTCCAGCATTGGAGAGATAGTTAGATTCATTCCGAAAAACCATGATGTCCTTCCCTTGAACCCAGGATATGGCTGTGTAAATTCCTTTTCCTCTCAGAGTCAGGATCGGATTTGAAGTCCTGTGGGTAGCGAAATGGAATCCGGAATCCCCTGGCGCTGTTCCAAGCCAATTCTGTAAGTTGTAAAGTTTCCTCTCTATTTCCTTACATCATTATGGCCAAGAGTAAGCCAGATAAAAATATTAACTCCCATATGCTTGTGTTTATCAGCCAATAGCCAATTGCCCAGTGTACGAAACTTATAACTATTCAATTAATTAATTCCACAACGCCATGTTTGGCATAACGATCCTTTGTCCCCATTCATGATTCCTGTACAACTCATCTTGCCGTAATGTCGCCAAGCAATAAACCTGAGGAGAGAAACTTCACAGTCCCCAAACCAAATGTGTCCGACTGATTATATCGTAGCCCTTATCGTTGTTGCACTACTTCCGATCCACGGAGATCTCTGGCTGGGCGTTATCCACCTTAATGTGCTGCTATTAATGATCCAAGCAGCACCGTGACATCTTTAGGGTGGTAATTCTCTCACATGTCTGGTAGCAAGATAGCTGTTTGCTGCTACGTCCCGCATTTTTCGTAGCAATTAACTGTAGATGTAATTCTTGCAGCAACCTACGTCAACATTGTTTCCTTGTAGCGATCATAGAGTAACGAAGCTAATCATCATTCACAGTGTAGTTTACAAACATCTCCCAAAACGGCAAACCGTCAACATCCGGCTTTATCATTGTCTGCTTCCAGGACACTAGTGATTAATGCTGCTATCCCAAAATTCCGACTAAACCAAAGATTACCAGCCTACCTTATGAACTGCACTATTTCCACACCCATTCAATTAGAAATAAACCCAATTTTCCACGCTGCTAACTGAGACTTAAGATAAAGGACCCGATTAAATCGAAGTGGGAAACCTCACCCTCAGGCGAACATTTCACCCTAAATGTTGAGCATAATTTTATTTGGTGCTTAGCACATAATGTGTGTACATTGCTTTGTCTCTTTTAAGCAACTGGTGTGTTTTCAGTGCTAATTTCTCCATATATTTTCCGTCACACATTTTTTGCGCATGTCTAACCTAACTTCACATTGTTCACACCCACCAACCTATTAAGCTAAAAACGTATACTGCTGTTTATTGTAATTTATTATACACCTTTATTTTGTACCTTTAACGTATTTATGGCAATTTGTACCGTGTGATTTTTGTTACACGTTTTGCACCTATTTACACGTTTTTTTTAACATACAATTTGTTGTGGAGTCATGTTTAATACGTTTAAAAGGGGTTTAGTGATCTATGTGCATGTCATGCACATTATTTATTTTTAGGAAGTTATTGCATTTTCAAGGTAAATTTAACAAGTGTGTAGCCTAGTGTGATGCAAAAAATACTTTTTTTTGCTCAATGCTGGCTTTATTTTAGTGTGGCTTTATTGAATATACTATAAGGCATACGATATTTTTTTGGTGTACTCGTACTTTTGTGTTTAAGTTTTCATATTTTGCTGAGGCGAGTCAACAATTATGTCACAGTTTACTCCCGTTTTCCGGGATTTTCCCCATTTTAACCACAATTAGATCCTTTTATGAGAATGTAAGTTGTTTTTCGCCAACAACCGCATGATTACTTACATTGATATAATGAGTAAGAGTACAGTCGTCAAAAATATGAGATGGAGCAACAATAGGTCAGCTCTATTCACCAAAATAGGTAGAATGGGTAGAAAGCACTGCAGCAGCCAACAATACCATCCGAAAAGAATTATTGTTTAGTAAGCTACAACAATACTAATTTTATACCATTGTTGTAACTCTTAGTCAGCGTACAACATTCTATTCCATTCTGCTGCAAAAGTAGCCAGTTAAATTGTTCTGCAATATAAACTTGTCAACTGCAGTTGTTTCTCTTTGCAAATAGAACGTTTCTTTGCTTCAAAAACTTTGCGAAAAACGTATTTAAATATGCTATAGTCATTACTCAATAATTCCTAGATTAGGAGAACCATGCAATGATGAGCGTTTATTTATTCAATGTTAACTTACAATTGTATCGGTAAAATGTGTACTGGGATATTAGTTTTTTAGTTTGTCCAAGCATGCATTTTAGCCATTCATATAGCTTTTATCCTTCGAATCGCAAAACGGCTAGCGAAATCATTTTATGTAATTAAACAAAGAAATCGATGCATTACATTTTTTGTTACAGATATTTACACGAGATGACACTGCAGAAATTACCTATAGTAATAATTAAAGAATCCTAACTTATATTTTCGCCTTTGAAACATTCTTTTCAGCTATTTTATTTTTTTGGCCAGCGTAACTCGCATATTCTGTGCCGAATCTCTGTGTTTTTATCGCACCCCCTCCAGAAAAAATAAAATAATCAAATACAAAAACCACCATCATAACCACAATACGGTGGTCCCCCCCCTCCCACCGGCCACAACACTACTTCTGTATTAGATAAGATAAGATAAGATTTTTATTGTCATCAACGTGACAAAAGGAAACCAGGAAAGGAAAGCTATGTTCCACTTATACCTGTCCTATATTATAATTGCATGCAAGTATATAAAAAAAATTGGTTAAATTCAAAAATAACATAAAAATGTGCAGTCATATATAATAATAATAGGTGAAGTAGTAAAAAAACGGGAAACGACCTTGCGAGGTTACAAATATCCAGTCTAGAAGTTGTAAGTAAAACAATGAAATGCATGAAACCGGTTCAGTGAAAGTTAAAAACTGAAGTGAAAAGTAAAACTAGAGCTATTTATAATTTAAAAAAATGTATATAATAATAATAAAAAGTAAAGAGAAATTTCAAATACAACAATATAACTAATCAAAGATACATTTTAAAAATTTAGAAAGATTTACCTTTTTTAGGCCTTGTTTAAATTGATAGAGACTAGTAGACGCCACCACCACGGATGGAAGGGAGTTCCACGGCTGTACCACTCGGTTTGAAAAAAAGTATTTTGTACAGTCTCTTTTCATTACTGATACTGTGAGTTTAAGTGAATGACCCCGAGTATATTCGTTTCTGCGAATTTTGAAAAAAAGCTTTGGGTCGATGTTAACAAGCCCGTGAAAGATCGAAAAGGTGAGACATAGGTCTGCCCTGAGTCGTCTAAGCTCCAAAGATTCAAGGCCAAGATGTTCTAATCGCTGCCTATAGGATAGATTATAGCAACCACGGAGATATTTTGTGAACGATCGTTGAACAGATTCTACAAGTTTAATATCCTTAATTAGGTGTGGGGACCAGACCTGACTTGCATATTCGAGGATGGGTCGTACATAAACAGTGAATGCTTGTACTAATGTTGGGGCATCGCCTGATATGAAACAGCGTCTGATCATGTGACCAATTTTTTTGCTCTGAAAACAATCTGAGTGCAGTGGTTTGAGGAATTTAGATCTGAAGACAAGTAGACACCAAGATCTTTTATTGAAGATTCGGATTTCAGTATGGAGTTATTTAGCGAATATGTATAACTTAAATTTGTTCTGCCGAGCGGGATGGTCTGGCATTTCTGAACGTTGATTGGAAGCTGCCAGCGTGACGACCAATCTTGCACATGTTCAAGAGCAGACTGAAGAGAATAATGGTCATCAACTGTTTTTATTGATATATAGAGTTTAATATCATCGGCGAATTTAGGCATTTTTATACTGCTATTATGTGTCGATAGGTCAGAGATAAAAATCAAAAAAAGAAGTGGACCCAAAACAGATCCCTGAGGGACACCACTAGTAACTGGCCTAGTGTCAGAAAGGAATTCTCCCACGGAAACTGCCTGGGACCTGAGATTTAAAAAGTCCCTAATCCAAGAGAGGATATTTCCTTCAATGCCAACATTCTTCAGTTTATCCAGAAGCTTTGAATGCACTACTGAGTCGAATGCTTTTGCGAAATCGATGCAAATAATATCTACAGGTACACCCATTTCAATTGATTTTGTCCAGTCATCAATGCATTTCAGTAATTGGAGGGTTGTGGAGCGACCAGGCAAAAAACCGAATTGATCTTCAGGTATAAGGTTATTCGCGTACAGATGTTTTAAAATAGCATCTCGAATGATCCGCTCAAGAATTCTACAGGGGACACAGGTGAGAGAGATTGGACGATAATTTATTGGTTCTGCTGCATTTTCCTTTTAAAAAATAGGACTCACTCTGGCCATCCTCCAGCAATCGGGTATAGTGCCTAATTTGAGGGATAATTTTAGGATTAGAAATAATGGTATATAAAGTTGTGATGCAAGTGTCTTATAGAAAGTAGAAGAAAACCCATCCGGACAAACAGCTAAGCTACCTTTCAGGTTTTTTAGGTTTGTAAGAATAGTTACGTTTGTAAAGTCGACAGTTTTAATTAATGGGATATGTGATGGTTGCAAATGACAGGGGACAACAGGTTCCAAGAATACAGAATTTAAGTTGTCTACTATAAAATTTTTACAAAATGTATGATTTAAGGCGTTAGCTTTGTCATGATCGTTTATTAATAACTTGTTTTCAAAATGTAACGGAGGAATTCTGTTGGAGACCTTAGTTTTTTGTTTAACGTATTTGAAGATGGCACTCATAGTTCCCTCTTGAATAATTTTTTGTTCACAAGTTATCATGTGTGATTTAGTCAGTAGCTTTAGTTTGTTGCTACATTCTTTATATAATTTTTTGTTGGTATCCCCTCCAGCATCCTTCAGCTGTTTCCACAGCTTCTTTTTGAGAAGAGTATTTTTTTGATTTCGCGTGGTAATTTGCGTTTATCTTTTCTCTTAATAATATGTTCCTTTGATTCTAGAACGTAGTTGGATAGGATATCTGTAAATGATTTCCAGATATTGTGCCGTTTGGGGAGGGATATTCAGCTTCTTTTCAGCATATAAAAAAATACGATATTGTTTCAATTGTTTACCAAATGGCAAAAAATACCGTAATCAGCATAGGCTATAATACAGCATTAAAAAAAACACGATATGGTTCCATCTGTTTATCAAATGACAAACAACACCAAACGCAGCAAATATCACTCTGTGACAAAATGACAAAAGTTCTAAAAAAAAAAAAGTTAATTGCACGACTTCTCCCATAAATAACGAAGTAATGTCTGATCAGAAGGTAATGAATGCACACACGTCCTGGACGTGACCATGTTGTAACCATTGCTTCATATTCCATCTCCTCGTCAAAACGTCATTTGGGAGAGAAGCATTGTGTTTCGTTGAACCAGGCAAGTATATCCAAAATCTTATTTTCTCAAAGCATCGCTAGAAGGCGTCAACTTTCCGGCAAGCGCTTCAACTCGCATTGAGTCTGTAGGAAAAATACGCGTCTTGTACCCGATCAGGCTGCCATCGGTTGAAGTAGCTATCTGCTTCACTGCTTCATGCTTGCAGAACGCTCTTGAATACCAAGTTGCTACTGCCTGAAGTAATCTGCAAGAGTGGTATATTTTCGCATTGGGTTAAAAGAAAAACCTAGTCAGCCCATTTTTAACCAGAGTTAATCCAGAAAATAGTTACGACCAGTCGTTCTGCTTTTGGCCACGACCCAGATTTAGAACTGGAACACGCGGTGGTAATATTATCATGGACAGTCCGTCCAGACCTACGGACTCTTTTATGTCGCTCCTAGTCGTTGCCAAAGTTTTGGTTGATGTGTTAAAATGATGAGTGAAGTTATACGGTTTATACAACATAGTTTTAATCCTGCTTATAACTGGTTACGGAACATCTTTCTTTTCAAGGAAACATCACCAAAGCTATTTTACCATTGCGGTGCTAATTATGATAATTTTATTCCCATTAAAATACTTTTTTTATTATCCTTTATATTGTTTTTTAGCCTTAAGTAGTCTGAAACAAAGTAGGCCCAGAATAGTATCAATTAGATGCCTTCACTGCTGAAGGAGCATGCATACCGGCCGGCCATGCTCCCTCTTTATAGTTACCGACTAAATCAGATTTATCATGCAGCTAGTCTAAGCTGTGTCAACACTCAGTCACCGTGAATCGTGATCACCACTGCCAGAAACGAGATCGAACAAGGATGTTTGATAGCAAATACTAAATTAGTCAGTACTTGAGCGTCAAATTCCGCCCTACTACTTTAACCACCCGATTGTTGGATGGTTTAATAATTTGCATATAGTAGCGTGCGCAGACCCCCTGAGAATGCAGGGGAAACTTTTAGTAAAAGGACACAGTGATATTTTTTCTGAGGACTTTTTCTTTGAGCCACAAATTTGGGCTTTTTTTTTGCCTTTAGGCCCTTTCTCAGCCAATGCCACACCAGCAAATGTCCGCACAAAAAGGGCACCTTCCGAAAAGGGCAGGATCAGTGACCCTTCTCCCCCTTTCCACTGCACGCCGCTGTTTATAAAAAAAAAACATGTGGGTTATTAATTAAAGGCCCATGGCCCATGACTTTGCATCCGATTAGTTGTTTACACTAAAATTAACCTGTCAAGGCTGTAATCGAAGCAGAAAAAGGTTTCCTTGTGATAGATTTACCAACCTTCCAGAAATGCACAGTTTAATAAGTAGCCTAACGAGATTTTCTGGCCAAAAACACTGCCTCTGAATACTCCGGCCAGCGTATTGGACAAAATTAAAAAAATAAAAACTTCCTATAAATTTTTGCCCAGCAGACGAAGCGAATCGAATGTTGTGCTGTTTAGGACCTACTCAGTTCCTGTTTTTTTTTTTTTTAGTTACCAATTTAATAAACAAATACTAACTACTCATGCCCCTTCTGAGCATCACAGCACATTCGGGAATCCACTTTGCTGCAACAATGCAGTTAACAATGCAACTATGAATTAACCTTCCCTCCCCACACAGAAGGATAGACTCAACCTGCAACAATGGACCTTGCTCCAGCTCATATTTTTGACGACTGTACCTATGAAAATAATTAGCCAAAGGAGAATAGTGTTGGTCAACCTAGAGTGTCAGTACCCTAAATGCAATTTACCTGTCCCTTGCTTTTTTTGGTTGGTCGAGCAACACACTAGTACTACAGTTAACTTTGGTGACCTTATCCTTTTATGGCACAGCCCTTCCTTGGTAAGTAGTCCCCCACACTTACCCAGTTTGCTTACTTGAAGCTTTTGGCCCCTTTTTGGATTGCCTCAGTTTTTTATCATGCCTTTCCATGATTTAAGCCAGGGTTATGTATTTCAACAATTAGTAGATGTTAGAATTATTGATTCTTATTTGTAAGGCCCTGTCCTTTTCCCCGTGGTCTGAGAAGGAACCATCCTTCCCTCTTCCTTTACTTCACTTTACCCTCTATGATTTTGGAGGGATATCACATCTTACTTAATTTTTATTTTTTCGCTTTGCCTTTCCACTTTTACATCCAATGCAAGTAAGCTTGATCGTGTGTCAACAAACCTCGACATTCCATATTATTTTTTAGCTAATTCTGGATTTCGCTTTATTTACTTATTTTTTCACCTTTTTTGTTTTTCTTTTCTCCTTACTTGTCCGTATGGGTACCAGGGTAACCTCCGAACCGTTTTGTTAAGCTGGAGTGTATTTATGTATTTAATGTACTATTTCATTGCACTTGTCTTTAATTGCCAATCTTCCATTTTGTTCCATGATGAAAACCGTGGTGACTTACGGGCTTTGCTTATCAGACCATAGTGACCCCCTCACACAAAAGGGGTGGATCTACCGCTTGGACAGTGGCGCTACAGCGACAATCCTGAACAGAATTGACTGACCGGTACAGCACAACGCTTGTCCAAAAGTGCGCATCGAGTTAGCAACCAGCAGTGCTTTTACAATGGGATACCTTGTCGGGGATGTACGTATTGTCGGCATGACTCCTGATGGGATGCTCTATAAAAACTGTGTCACACTACGTGACGTCATTTTAGTGCCAAATGCTAGGACGAACCTTATCTCTTTAGGTATGCTGTTGAGGTCCGGTTACAACTGTAACACCCAACCTGTGGGGTTAATACGTCCACTCCAGCCACCCTAACCTTCCCAACCTCTTTTTCGCTGAAAGGGGTAACTTGTTTGAGACTCGTGCCATCCAAGTCGCTCCGCCTAAGGGCAGCCGGGTGAATACTAAAGCCCCAGTAGGCCAACATTCGTTTGTTCTTCCTTCTGGGCCGTCTCCCCTATCATTGGGTGCGAACCCCTAGAAAAGCGATTAACTGGAAACGGAACCTCCAAATTCTAAGATCCAGAATCAGGGACATGCCGACTTGTCGCTACTCCTTGCCCCTCCGGATACCGCTTTAAAGCAACATGGAGTACCTCGTCCACAGCTGCGACAGCATGTCAAACACTTCACTTCGTCTCAACCTGAATCAAGCGATGATGATGCCGAGATCCTAGAAGAGGCTCCCACTTTCCTGACCTCAACTTTGTCTACAACCAATATGAGTCTTGGGCCTTCTGTGGTAGCGCGGGTATCCCGCCTGACCACAACCCTGCAGTCTTGAACGCGGGAAGCAATGCAGCGGGCCGACAGCGAGGAGTGGAAGAAAGCTATCCAGGCCGAACTCAACATGTTCGACGACTTTGCCGTCTAGAAGTTTGTGCCTCGTCCTCCCGGCAAGAAGATTTTGCGTTCTAAATGGGTTCTCACACGTAAATATAATTCCGATGGATCCCTGCAAAAATACCATGCCTGGCTAGTAGCTTGCGGCTGTAATCAGCGTCCTGGAATCGACTCTCCCTTTGTGAAGACGCAGTTCCTCAAGATCCTGTTGAGCATAGCTGCTGCCAAGTCATATTCCATCCGCAGTTACAATGTAGCCTAATCCTATATCCGCTCGCGGATTGATGTCGAAGCCTACTTAGCGCCTCCAGTAGGCTACCCTCACTCACCCGTAGATGTCGTTTGTTAACTCATAAAGGCATTGTATGGTATGCCTTCTTCCGGAAGGTGCTGGTTTTTGCATCTTCGAGATAGATTGTTGAGGTGCGGCCTCCACCAACTTGCAAGTGACCTGTGTGTATTTCTACTCCAGGGGGACGACCAGTTCGTCGCTTTATGTGCTCATGTAGATGACTGTTTAATGTGTGGCGACGACCGTCTTTTGGACTCGGTGGCTTCGGATATAAACGCCCACTTCACCTTCGTCCAGACCTCAAACGTCCTGTACCTCGGGTATTATCTCAAGGCAAACAAAATTGGCATTTCCCTTTCTCAAAGCAAATACGTCGATTGCGTCGTTGATGCCTTCCAACTCCAGGACTCTTAACCTGAACACTCACCCACGGTCCTCTTGAAGCTCCTGGACGACTTTGATGATTCACCACCCTGTGACGTCGCCGCGTACCAGACTATCATCGGACCACTACAGACTATAGACTTCCCCGTGTGATCCTCTCACGATACTCTCATGCCGCGAGAGTGGTCCACTTCGAGGACGGCAAACCTATTGTTAAATACCTATGGACAACCCATACTCATCGCATGTTCTACCAATGGGAGCCACACTGGCGATCCATGGTTACGCAGATGCGTCGTGGAGTACGACATTCGAGAGAACTATCACCCTAAAGATGGCACGGTGCTGCTTGGATGATTAATAGCAGCGCATTAAGGTGTATTAAATGCCAAGCGAGACGTATCCATGGATCGGAAGTAGTGCAACAACGATAAGGGCTACGAAATATTCATTCGGAAACATTTGGTTTGGGGGACTGTGAAGTTTTTCTCCACAGGTTTATTGCTTGACTAAATTACGGCAAGTTGAGTTTTACAGGAAGCATGAATGGGGACAAACAATCGTTATGCCAGACATGGCGTTGTGGAATTAATTAAATAAACAGTTATAAGCTTCATACACTAGGACAATTATTGGCTATTGACTGATAAACACAGGCATAGGGGAGTTAGTGTTTTTATCAGGTTTTTATCTTGGCCATTATGATGTAAGGAAATAGAGAAGAAATTTTACAACTTACAGGATCGGCTTGGAACAGCTCTAGGTGAATCCGGATTCCAGTTGGCTACTCACAAGACTTCAAATCCGATCCAGTCCCTGGGAGGAACAGAACTTTACACAACCATATCCTGGATTCAGGGGAAGGACATCATGGCTTTGCGGATGTAATCTAATTATCTCCCCAATGCTGGACTGGCAGATACAAAAATCATCATACTCAAACAAGAGTAGGTGGAAAGAGTTGACTTTCCATGGACTAGGGTGAAAGAGATAAGATGGGAGCTTAGGAGGTAACAAAAACAACAATAGTACACTACCATAACAATGGTCAGCTACAACAATACAACAAATAAAAGCTTGGCAGAACTAAATCTGCAGGTTAGGGAGCTTTACTGGCCAAGGGGAATGCCCCCAGGCACAGATGGAAGGAAGACTCTCTGACATTCCAGGGCAAACAAGGTTTTTACTCATTTCTCAGTTGACATTGACATCTGTTAACATACATTGATACACTTTGCCTTGCAAAGGCAAAAATAAAAAAAATTCATACTCTTTGCCTCCACAAGAACGAAAACAGACAAGTGGTGTTTGCGGAAATATCATTTTTGTAAACTGAAAAAAAATTGACAGTATAAATAAACACTCCTGGCTGTGTCTCCCCCATGGACGTGAGAAGGGGATAAGTCCATATGGATAGTAGAGTGTCATTATCGATGCCACACCTCAATATGAACACACAGTCAATACGTAGAGGGAAAGGCCAAGATGTAATAATACCTTAACAGGAAAAACAGAAGGACACGTTGAAGCGCTAGTCGGAACGCAAATCTTACAGGGGTTAAAGCTTAGCAGGTAAGTTAGTTAGGTTAAGGAGTCATAATAAACACCATAAGGAATAATAAATATGCAAAATACAGTGGATAATAATTATGAGGACACAAAGATAGATAGTCGTCCCAGGAAACTACGCAGACGTGGGGCGTTCGTGAGCTTCGTAAACACACCAGACACTAACTCCTCGCTGGCCACATAACACAAAATTGATTTTAGCTTTTACATGAGGTCGCGAAGAAACCAGAGTTTGCGTACATAGTGTTTTGAGCATGCTCCAAGATCAAGTTTGTTAACGAGAGCAATCAGGGACTGACTGTCCGTGTACAATGGCAAAGGAAAATAAGGCTGGCAGACGAGGCCTAACTTGGAAAGTAACTCATAGGTCCACAATAGTTCCCACGCACAGTCAGTCGTGGCCACGAGATCAGACTCCATACTGCTGAAGCAGATCAACTGCGAAATGAGTAAAAAAAAACCTTGTAAGGCCTCGGAGGGGAATGTAGGGGAGTCATCCTCTCCTTCTGTGCCTGGGGCCATTCCCTTTGACCAGTCAAGCTCCCTAACATGCAGATTAAGTTCTGCCAAGCTTTTATTTGTTGTATTGTTGTAACTGACCATTGTTATGGTAGTGTACTATTGTTGTTTTGTTACCTCCCAAAAAAAAGCTCCCATCTTGTCTCCTTCACCCTAGTCCATGGAAATTCTACTCTTTCCACCTACTCTTGTTTGAGCATGATGATTTTTCTATCTGCCAGTCCAGCATTTGGGAGATAGTAAGATTGCATCCGCAAAGCCATGATGTCCTTCCCTTGAACCCAGGATATGGTTGTGTAAATTCCTTTTCCTCCCAGAGACTAGATAGGATTTGAAGTCTTGTCAGTAGCCAAATGGAATCCGAAATCCCCTGGAGCTGTTCCAAGCCCATCCTGTAAGTTATGATTTTTCCTCTATATTTCCTTACATCATGATGGCCAAGTGTAAGCCGGATAAAAACATTAACTCCCCTATGCCTGTGTTTATAAGCCAATAGCCAATTATTGCCCCAGTGTACAAAACTTATAACTGTTCAATTAATTAATTCCACAACGCCATGTCTGACATAACGATTGTTTGTCCCCATTCATGCTTCCTGTACAACTCAACTTGCCGTAATGTCGCCAAGCAATGAACCTGAGGAGAGATACTTCACAGTCCCTAAACCAAATGTTTCCGACTGATAATTTCATAGCCCTTATCGTTGTTGCACTACTTCTGATCCACGGAGACCTCTGGCTGGGCGTTTTATCCACCTTAATGTACAGCTATTAATCATCCAAGTAGCACCGTGCCATCTTTAGGGTGACAATATTCTCACATATATCACTGGACAACATGGCGACCAGCATTTCGTCCATGAAAACAGTTTTATTTTAGTCAATTTTCATGCTGTCACCTTATTCCAAAAAAGGTGATTTTCAATATGCAGATATAAATATAAATATAAATATAAATATAAATATAAAGATAAATATAATTACTAGCTGCTCAGCTTCGGATATTGTAAATTGCCAGCTGCAGCTGCACCTTGCTGGTCTGCAAAAGAGCCCCCGAAAATGAAGGCTGAAGTCATCAACAAATGATGACTCGGAAAAGGAGCTTGCTGGCCAATGGGGTTCATCAAACTGGTGAAGAGGGATACACTCAGAATACATCCCTGGGCACTCTATTCTCTAAATAACACAGGAGCCTGGTTTAGGGCTGGTCGGATCATTGTTTTGATACATAGCACGAGTATTTTTTTTTTACTCCAGTAATATGCTTTTATTTTGGGCGAACAAGAGGATTCTTGGCCTAATGTGCTAGGGCGGACAGATCATGCAGATCGTTCTGTCACTATGGTGTCAACATTAAACGTTCATTGCGGAAAAATCGACTCATGCCTCAAGTGTCTATCCACTACGTCTTATTTGCTTAGAAATTGGTTTAGACCATTAAATGTAGTTCTGTCATACTTACGCTAAGTGGCAGAGATTACGACTCCGGACGATTCCTTCATAAAAACAACATGGAAGGACGAAGCTGACAGTTTTAGCTGATGAAATCCTGTTTACTCATTTTATCTGTGATAGGAAGGCGTGATTGGCTGCTGGCTACCATTCACTAGTTTTCCATTGCGTAATAGCTGTTACAAAATTATAGACGGTATAATATATTCTCGGCCAAATTTAATTATTTGCAAGCACGCAGCTCATTTTCTACTTCTGATTCAATTGGCTTAGCTCGTGCAGTTTATGTCTTCCAATGCTCTGTAAAAGGAAAGGTCTACTGCTTCTCACAAACCATTCATCAACCACCATTCGGTGCAAAAAAATCCTACCTGAAATCTTGTTAGCTACAGCTTTTTTTTTAGAAGGAAGGAAGGATATGAAAAGGTTGATGGCACGTTAATGCATTGGTTATTGTGCCCATAAGTAGACAATTGAGGTCTGTGTGGCCAACAAAACGAAACAAAGCTGAAGAGCCACAACAAATTACTTGTAGAAAACTTGCTAAGGTGGATCAAAAGAGGTGATAACTGATAGCAGATGCAGATAGAGAATCATAGAAAAAATGCTGTGGCAACTGAAATGAAAGTAGAACTGGCACCGGAGTGGATTAGTGCTAAGTCAGAATCTCCAGCTATTTTAACGTCTTTTATAGGTATTGTTCCTTGTTTAGTTGCTTCGTCTATGTCAATAAAAAATTGAACGTTTGGTGCAAACACCCATTTACCGTGCCTTTTGGAAATCCTGATTTTGCTTGCCAATCCACGTGTTTCCTGGTCAAATCTTGGTTTAACCAAGTTAATGACTTTCTTCTTAGCTTTTTGTAATCTTGCTACAAAGAAATGACCTACGTATCCATTGGTTGAAGATTCAACAGTGTCTTTCAAATGGAATTCTTCCGTTTGTCTTATGATCTGTTTCTGTTTGACAGGAAACATTTTGTCCCAGCAGTTGAATCGGGATGGTTTTTGGGAGGTTTGAATGTTCGCTGCTATCACTTACTCACCCCAGCTCCCTCCCTTACCAGTTCTTCCAGAACCCATTGATACTGTCGATATTCTCGGTGCATGAGTGTGGTTATCATTTCACCAGCCGTTTCATTTATTCTTAAAAGAGTGCAGTACTCGATACAAATTTTTTTAAATATTCATTAGTTGCCTGCATTATTCATTCATGTTCCCTACGTAGATCCTGAAAATTAATCAGTCAATCAAATTCTAAACTGAAGACTTCCTTAATGTATTCCAAGCTTCAGAATGGACCTGTATATTACAGGTTTCGTTCTACTCCATCTTCGACAAATGGAACAATTGTCTCGAGAGTATGTTTTCGGGAAGTTTTAGTACCACTGGATGTTTAATTATGGAACTTAACAAATCTGCTAGTGGTTTAGACTCAGCACATCCCTTGCAGGTTGGCATGTAAGCAAGGGAGGCTTGGCGTTTAGACGTCTGAAGTCGTCTGTTACAGCTGCCCCATCGTAAACAAAATCACTTGACGGGGAAAGCTATAGGCTTAACTCATCTGGAATCTCCACTGCCACTCACCCTAGATTCGAAATACTTTACAACATTTTAAACTATCTCCCAAGCTTGACTTTGTTAAATTTGACGGCGCTTCCCTAGCAAAGTTGAATTTGCTACCATGTATGGACTCGACTGAACTATCATGTAGGCCAGGTGCACCTATCCTATAGGAAAAACCGGGCGATATTCAACACGAGCCAATTCATTCTTTCTAGTGGCCCCACTCTAATCCATTTGCATCCACATTTATTCCAGGATCTGAAGCTGTGATGCAAAACACCTTATAGTAAATGTCTGTCATGCTCTTTTACAACAACGTATTCATTACCTATCATTATTCTTCCACGCTTTAAGTATTGCCACAAAATTTTTCAAGTTATCAAAGCTTAACTTTAATATTCCTCTTTTTAAGTAAATGAACGTCACTTTATACTCCTATTTCTTCCCTGACAAGGTTTTCAGTCAAATTGGACCCACCAAATTTATGCAACTTGGAGGTCGTTTTTGCTAGTTCCTCCCAGCAATTCTTTTATTAGTCATAGAAATCAATATTTTAGTTAAAAAATTTATGAAAATTTTAGCTGTAAAATTTACGTAACACATAATGACGACTCAAGGAGTAGCTTGTAAAGACTAATCGACTATGTTTGTATTAGGTGTGTGTACGACCCTAAGGTTTTGTCATAAACAAAATGTTTACGACAATTTGTCGCATACATTGGGCCTGTTCTGATGGTTTACTCTTCATTGCTCTAGTCTTTCCCAGTGTTCAAATCCAACTACATTGGATAACTTAAGCTCTTTTGCAAGAGGGGCCAAAAATGGTAGCAATAGAATGCAATGACTATTATTTATTTGGTAATAATTAAGTGTTTTTCTACTATTTTAGATTTTGGCATATAAATTAAATCAACCAGGACCAGAAGGAAACTATACTGAATCCAGTTTGTAGTATTGCAGCAAAATGACCAGCCTCCATACCATAGTATTATCCATTTTCGTTGCTATAACTGTTACTAGCAGTAAGTATATAATATTTCAATACAAAATCGTGCAGTGCTGGATAATTTTCTAACTTTACCAAAATATGACATCAACCATATAAGATGATCAGGTATTTTTAATTAAAAATTACTGTGTGTGGACTGGTTTCAACCACTGTTGCACAGAATATCCTTAAGGACAATCATTATTAAAAAAAGGAGCAGTATGTTTTAGTTATTGCTTGTGGGTTTGTTTGACTGCTCGTCAAAGAGTTGAGCAGCTTAAAATGGTAGAACGGTATAAAAAGTAATTTGTTGTGTGTTAGCGCTATTTTTGTTGGTTTTTATAATGATAATAATTCGACACTTTATTTCCATATATTAGAAGCAATGCAAGAGAGAAGGAAACCAAATTAATACCTCTGACTCCCTGCCACAAGAATGTTGTTCTAAAAGTACAGTTTCCATAATAAAAGCCACAATGCAATACGAAAATGCATAAAACACTCTTAACGCACCAAAACAAAAAGAGTGAGAAAGGGGACCCTAGTCACAAAATCCTAAGCAGCAATCGATTAAGTATAGTGTTGATATCTCAACAGAAAGGCCTTAAGGCTATAGTCATTGATCAGTCTCTTAAACCCGTTCACTGTGGAAGCCAAGACAATGCACTTATGTAGTGAATTCCACACTGGCATCACAATAAGGGAAAAGAACAACCTTCTACAGTTAAGTTTAAATTTAGGGAGTACAAGCTTGAGGCATCCTGGTACGAACATAGGTGCTGAATTCAAACAGCAGTAGATAATATGGTAGTAAGCCATTGACAATGTTAAATGTAAGGATCAAGTCTGCTTTTAATCTTCTCAGCTCAAGTGAGACAGACACAAGTATCCTTACGAGTTGGCAATAGGACAGTTTATTCAAACCAGGTAGAGTCTTTATAAAACGTTTCTGTACAGAATCAAATCAGTCAATGTCTTTCTAGAACTTGGTGCCCAAAACTAGTTCGACTACTCAATAAGTGGGAAAATACTTTAAAAGGCCAACGGTTGGTTTTCAAATTTAGTGATACGAAGCATCGCTGCTCAATTACAGCACGGAAGTAAGCCTGGGATGCAATACTGTTGCAGTGGGTGGAGAAGTTAAGATCACATTGAAACCAGATGCAAAGATCTTTAAAGGATTTGGTAAATATACTTAATCTTTTTTTCCCAAGCTGTAACAAAGAAAAGTCTCATGCGTGCTGACAGAAAAACTTTGGCATTTGTCCACTGATAATGGGAATTGTCAAGCCTCGAACCATACGTGCACATAGAAGAACAAAGTTTAAGATCATCGGCGAATTTAAATTGAGATACATTTGGTACAACATTTTGAAGGTTGCTTATAAAGAGGACAAAGAGAAGAGGGCCGAGAACAGAGCCCTGAGGGACACCACTGATCTGCTCACAAGAAGCCGAGAACTTCCGCTCGATTTAGACCTGATCCAGTCTAACAGTTCCCCCTCAAAACCAAAGAATTTCATTTTGAAGAGCAGTTTAGAGTGTACAACAGATTAAAATGATTTTTTGTAGTCGAAAAGACTTATATCCGTATTAACATCCACGTCAAGTGGCTCAGTGCATCCATCTAAAGCCAACAACAGTTGTTGAACCACAGATCTCCCAGGCAAGAAGCTAAAATCATCATTGCAGATAAGATTAAATTTTGAGACTAGTGCAACATTGAGTTACGAAATATGGCCTTCATTGATCTTGCAAGTACAGAGGTCAATGAAATGCAAAGATAACTACCTGGGTCTGTGTGATTGCCTTTTTTAAAGAGGGGAAACACTGACTAAATACAGATGCAAACCTATTTACGTTGCCTTTAGGACTTATATGTCAGACTGCCTGAGCGGGGAATCGAACCCAGGACCTTTGATTTCAAAGGTCCTGG
>JAHWFP010050551.1:54133-140113 GCA_023313725.1 Lithobius niger | reverse complement strand
CCAGGACCTTTGAAATCAAAGGTCCTGGGTTCGATTCCCCGCTCAGGCAGTCTGACATATAAGTCCAAAAGGCAACGTAAATAGGTTTGCATCTGTATTTAGGTATTTCTTGTGAGCCTTTGGCTTTCCTGTCCTTAATAAGGGGAACACTGTGGCGGTTAACCAATCATCAAGCAGAATGCCTGAAGTGAATGAGAAGAAGACCAAAGTGGCGGAATAGTACGAGTTATATTTATTTTTTCCCCAGGAAAAGTGGAACAATGACGAAAAGTTCCATTGTGGAGGGTTTTAATCTGAAGTGACGCTGCAAGGTCCGTCACACATTTTGAGTATTTTTTCGCAATCAGAGAACAAATTGAGATTTGCTGGTGACCTGTTAGAGTGCACATTGTGCCAGGCGATTTTTAGTCTATTGAGTTTTGCCAATTTCTTGGAGTTCAGTGTTTGAGAGTAGTGTTTGTGCCTCTAAGCTTGAGAGCAAAGTGCAGTGCACGATTTATTGCCCTCTTGAACTTGTTCCAAACAATATTTCTGTGGTTGCACTACAGTAACTTAATTTCCCAATTTACCTCATCCAAAAGGTTATGTAACCTATTGAAGTTAATACACTGTTTAGATTGAGTGTGTATAACAATTAGCAAGTGATGCTGCTTAAAAACGACCATACTGTGACAGATTGTACCATGCCCCATTTTGACAATTACGTCAAAAATAGCCTGTGGGTCATCAGGTTATGTGGGTCAAAAAACCAACCAGTCATAGGTAACCTCCTAATGATCGTTTTTGTTTGCCATGTTTTAATTTTGGTTTATCCCTGTAAATGTTCCATTTCCCTGCTAAATCGTGTAGTCCATAATTGTTTCCTATTTCTAAGTTTGTAGGTGTGGCAGATATTTGATAGAAACATTGCCTTCAATTTTTACTAGGAATAAATTCAATGTCTTTTACAATGTAACCACGTGAATGCGTCCTCACAGTTTATCTTTCTGACTTACTACGAACCAGTAATGAAACGGATCGCGCAACTAACTTAAAATGGTGGTGTTCTATTCAACAGGCATAAAACTAGGTAAAACTGAAGAGAAACTTTGTAATATTGGTTAAAATTAATGCTAACAGGAAGACAATTATGTAACATTATGAACATATTGTAACATGAAAAAAAAGTTGAATTAAAAATGTGATGCATCAGTAGAGGTTAAATGTTGCCAACAACAAAGCATGTAGATGTGTAGACAGCACATCCAAATAGTTTTGTACCTTTGTTGGTCTCAGCCTCCTATACGTGCAGGAAATTAAATTTGATTACATGATATTACTTAACTTAAAGGTAACTTTCAATTCGGTAAATGCCTAACTGATCACTAGACACATCATCGCCTTCTAACACTGGATTGCTTGGACCTAACTTACGCAGCCTAACATGTCCTTTCATACTACTGGAGTGTTTGGCTCCTCCTGATATGCTTTTCTGCTGGTCAGTGCTGCTAACTAAATTTTATCCAACATTGATTCAAGCAGAGTAGTGTAATCTGCGAATTATTCAATGACATCAGTAGTCATTTTTTGCACAGAACCATTAGCAATCGAATCAGTGTAGTTTTCAAAGTTTGGCAGCAATTGTTAAATGTTCCATTTGGTTGGCTTCGCTCGTTTGACAATCTATTTGAGATTATAAACTTATTACTGGGTCTAACTGAAATGGTATTTTTATGCCATTGGCTGACTCGTGTGTGGTAGCTTTCTCTCGTCAGTGTGATGTAAACATAAACATATGGCTTAACAGAACAATAGGGTAGAATGTGCATGTTCACGTAGCATTTAGAGCCTGTAATTACCTTGTTTTTTTCTGTAATCGTGTTTCTGCTTTTTTATACTCTTTTGTGATAACTTTCTTTAGTTTTGGAAAGAAACCCATTTCCAAACAACTTGTATTTTGGTAAGCCTGTAGTAACAATGTAATCTGAATTTAATAGAAGTCCTTTCAGTAAGGGATTTGAAGAATAACAGGCCCTTTTGAACAGGCCCTACAGTAAACCCGTGCATTTTGTCATGTTTATAATACTCCAATTTGAGTATTATTTTTTGCCGGTTTTTTTCCTAATTGTGGTCACCGTGTGCTTATTTTTACTAACGCGTGGAGAAAGCACGGTGGGTATAAAAGGCACAAATAATTCCGTAAGTCTTCTTATCAGGTATGACTTCCAAGTACGAGGCAGTATTCCAGTGCAAGAAATGCAAAGTTGAGTTTTTATCGTGAGAAGAGTTGGAAAACTTTCTTCTTACGATGAAGTTTTGGAGCACCACGACCAATGCAATGGAAAAATGATCATGCTAGAAAAAATTGGGTTTGGATGTGCGTGTTCCTGCGAAGCTTGTCGGAAGTATTTCCCCGATTTGGCAAAAGCAACGGTTGACACCAGGATTTCACATTCGTCTCTTCCGACAAACGAAGAGACGGTTTCGAAGATAAAAAAAAGGACCAACGATGAATGACGAAGAAAAAAAACCAGATGTCTAACAATGAGATTATTTTATGTCAATACTGCGAAAAGACGTTCAGGAACAACAGATATAAAGAGACGCACGAAAGGCTCATGATGGAAAATGAAACGTAACCTGCGAATCGTGCAGTGAGACTTACTCGGAGAGTCTCGCGTATAAGCGGCACAAGTGTGGAGGGGCTGTAAAACAACGTTGAAGGGAAATTGGAGAGTCTTTAAAAAAAAGACTTAAATTGTCTTTTCCTAAACTCAACACCCGCTTAAGGGAAGGAATAATTTCTGAAAATGCTGTCAAATTTCATCCTGGTAGTAATAAAAGTCAGATCAGTAGTCGTACCTATTATAGAGGATACAAGAATCGACTGGGCGTTGTCCTACATGATTCACGATTTGAAAGACAAGACGGAGGTGACCGAAGATACTGAACTCAAGGTGAGGCTATTCATTTTGGATTTAGGAGGTTTTGATCTCGTACGCGATGCTTTCAACAGCGGCTTCTTGACTTTCAAGCGGGATTTTAAGTTTGATGAAATGCACTACAAGCCCTTGATTTTGTTTTAACAATACGAGGACAAATATTGGAATCTATTAGGACAATGTCGACGTCTTATGGTAAACATAAAAGCTCAAATTGGATTATGAATTCTCTTCGACAAAAACGATGGATAATACGGAAACTACTAAAGCTTATTTTAATGCCAACCTGGTCAGAGTGGGGAGCAAGGAGGTTCTCTCGGAATTGTCAAACAAACTTCTGCATAGTATTGGACAGTTTCCAGTGGAAGGAAGTGGGTGGGTTGTCAAGCACTGCGTGTGCACCGAGCTATGCGTTGGAATTTATAGACCTTTTGCTGGGAAAGGTTACGTAGCACTCACCAACAATCTTAAATTAGGTCCCGATATACTGGTCAATGTGTGTAGTGAGGATGATAAATGTTTTCTGTAGGCCGTGTTGGCTAGTATACACTCCATCCATCTTCGCAACATGACTGGGATATGAAACGTTACCTTCCTCGTGCGGACGAGTTAGTTGTTGGTATGTTGGACCCATTTCCTTTATCCAAGATCGCAGAGTTCGAAAAAGCCAACAACATTCGATATCTGTTTTTTGTTTCGAGGATGAGGAGCCTTGCGTTTATCGCGTGAGTTCCTTAGTTGAAAGTAAGCATCACGTTGACTTGCTTCTTCTCGACGGACACTACATGACCATAAAAAATTTCAACAAATTCATCGCGAGTTTCAACCCCAAAAGCAATTCAAACTATTTTTGCATGCATTGCCTAGACGGTTTTCGAAATCGTTTCAGATATGAAAACTAACACCTACCATTTTGTAAGGGATTTCCGTATCAAAAGACCTCGTTGCCCGACAATGATGATATCTGGTTTAAGAATTTCAAGAACGAGCTCAAAAGGTTGTACATAGCCTACGGGGACTTTGAAGCAGTGCTGCATCCGGTCTCCAGTTGCGATGGAAACGATACATACACCAGAGTTACCCACATACACCAAGCTTGCAGTTTTGCCTACATGATTGTAGACCACTTAGGCAGAGTGTTTTCTAAAAAGTTGTACAGAGGAGTAGACTGTGTGGAGATTTTCTTCAAGTCTTTATTAGAGGAGCAGAAAAAGATCAGGGCTTACGTGGATTCCCACAAGCAATGGATGAATCATAAACCACGGAGCAGTAGTAGCTGTACAAAGAAGCTGCGGTGTGCCATCTTTGCAAACACGGTGCATTTACCCCTCCCCAAGAAAAGTTTAACGGGTTTACGAAAGTACGAGACCACGACCACATTACCGGTGAATTTAGAGGTGCCGCGCACAACAAGTGTAAATTCGCTTACACTTTGAACAAAAACATAGCGGTTGTTATGCATAATTTTAAAAAATACGATAGTCATTTCGTCGTGAAGGCTTTGAATTCGTTTAAAGATTTGAACGCTCTGCATAATGTCAGGATCATCGCTAAGAACAAGGAAAGAATCAGCAGCATGAAATTAGGCGGTTTTACTTTCATAGATAGTCTAGTGTTTATGACCGCTTCGTTGGAAACTCTAGCTTCGAACTTGAAGTGCTTTGACATCATGGACGAGCTTTACGAAGGTGAATCGATGGAGTTCGTACGAGGCCTTAGGCGAAAAGGTGTGTTTCCGTATGAATACCTTACAAATGTGGAAATGTTTGAGGAGAAGTGTTTACCTCCCCTGTCGGCATTTGCCTCGTTGTTGAAAGGATCAATCTGCTCCGAATCTTATCAACACGCGATGAAGATTTGAGATTTAAGCAAATAAAAATTGTTTGGAGATTACCACGACCTGTATTTGTGGACGGAAGTCGGGCTTTTCGCCATTAGCTTTGAAAACTTTATAACGACGAGTTTGGCTAGTTATGGATTGGACCCCTCCCATTACATATCTACACCCTCCCTATCTTGGGACAAGGTGCTGAAGAGGACGGGAGTGTCTTTGTATCTCTTCACTAATATTGACATGCATCTTATGGTGGAAAAGGGTATAAGAGGAGGTGTCTCGTTTATAGCTGGAAGATACACTAAAGCCAACAACCCGTATATACCATATACTTTTGACCCTGATATAAAGAATTCTTACATCTTATTTTTGGACTTCAACAACTAATACGATTGTGTAATGTGCGAGTATCTACCAACTGGAGAGTATGAATGGGTGCCGGAAGACCAGGTCGAGGATATATATCTCGATAATTAAGGAGATAAGAGTGATATGTGGCTGATATTGGAAGTGGACTTGGAATACCCGGAGATGCTTCATGCATCGCACAATGATTTCCTGCTACCCCCGGAGCACATGAAAATCACATAGGCTATACTTTCTCATTTCAACTGTCGCACAATCGAGGACTTGAGGTTAACGTAAAGCAAAGGCCTAAAGCTAACCACTAACCTTCAATGAAAAACAAACCATGTAGCGCACTACAGAAATTTGAAATATTACATCCCTCTCGGCATGGTTTTCAAGAAAGTACACAGAGCGATCAGTTTTAAGCAAGCCCCTTGGCTGAAACCTTACATAGAATTTCATAATGAGAAACGGCAAGCAGCTGGTAACGATTTTGACAAAAACCTCTACAAACTGCAAAATAATTCGATTATCGGTAAGACGATAGGCAACAAACGCAAGAGAAACAACGTCTTGATAGCAACGACGAAAGAGAAAGCTATCAAGTGCACGTCTTACCCCTGCACCACGAGTTTCACTTCTCTAAGCGAGGATTTGGTAATTTTTACAAAGACGCCAGCAAACATCATCTTGAACAATTCCATCGTGGTTGGGTTTAGCATCTTGGAACTGTCAAAGTTATTAGTCTACAGGTTTCACTACGATCATATGATGAAAAAGTACGGACCAGAGAGATGTAAACTCCTATTCACGGACACGGATAGTTTATGTTATTCGATAGAAACGGACGATATTTACAAAGAAATGGAAGAAGATGCATCGTTGTTCGACACATCCGACTACCCAAAATATCATTTCTTACACTCCAACAGCAACAAAAAAGTATTGGCTAACATGAAAGATGAGAGTGCGGGGTGCCCAATTTCAATGTAGGGTTAAAGTCGAAACTTTACAGCGTTTTACAATCGGATGGGAAGAACAAGATAGCCTGCAAAGGCATTAAGAAAACAGCGCAAGTGCTGCACGAAACGTAAAATAATGTGCTGTTTAATAATAGCATCGTGAGAACTCTGGTGTCTTACATTCGTTCGGAGGCGCACGAACTAAAAACTGTCATCATCAACAAGTTGGCTTTCAGTCCCTACGACGACAAGAGATGGGGCTGCGACGATGCAGTCGGTACTCTAGCTTATAGGCATGTGAATTAAGCTTAAACTATATTATCCGTGCAGCTGTTGTACTTGGAGTCATAGCCCTTCCATTTAACGAAATAGGCATTTTTCCGTCTTTCCCCCTCTTTTTACGTAATACTTGCTCTATTAGAAATAAATCTGGAACTTGGGTTTGTGAATTTCCTGTTCATAGAAACATTCTAGCACCGTTTCACCCGACTCGTCCTTTAAAAGATACGTGACTGGTTGGGTTTTTTGCACTTTACGGATTGTGAATACTTTGTTGGTAAAATTCGGCAAATATCCTTTGTCGAAAATTTTTTTAACTTTAAAAATCCTGACTTTATTTCCTACGACTAACTTGGGTTTCTTCAGCAGTTGTTTAGGGCTAGTTCGTCTCAGCAACGGTTCGTGACGTCTGGTTACTTCCTTGGGTTTCAGTTTTGTGGTGGAATTAACCGTGTCAATGTAATCCGAAATCAACTAGTCGATAATGTAAATCCACTTGTAATTCCCCTGCCTGGCAATTTTTTCCACATTGCAGTTTTCAGCATTCTGTTGAAACGTTCAACCACGCACGCTTTCTTCTTAGAGTACGTAGAGTACATGTTGATGTTATTGCACCTAAGTAGCGCTTTGAAGTCTTCATTGTAGAACTCTCTACCTAAATCGATTGTACATTTTTAGGGGCGATGACTCCTGAGAGTATCTTATTGAAAGCTTCGGTAACATCTAGACCGGTTTTAGATGTAAGAGGAATGGCTCAAGCAAACTTAATGCAAGTCAGTAGGTAGTTAAATCCTTTATTTAGCTTAGCGTATGGTGTCATCTCCACCAAGTCAGCCTGCCATAGATGGTTTAGTCCCAGTATAATCACCTGGTTTGTTTTCCACGTTGGTTTGTGAAGTTCATTTACGAGTTGATCCATTTTTTTTATTTCCCATTCCGAACTTGAGTTTTGTTTTCATGATTTTCTTAATGACAGAAGCGGCTAGTTTTTCCCTCCATACCAGAGATGGCTCCTCTCTCACTCTTTGAGCTTTTGAAATTAGAACTTCATCGGTGGCGTGATGATCTTTTAAGTCCGAGCTCTCGGCGTAAGCTATATCATGTTCTTTGCAAGCTTCGTTTAGTTTATTTGTTCCAGGATCTCCTCGTGCCAGTCGCTTCATCCGATGAGTTCCAGGACTGCAGTATTGATACCCTAGTAAATGTATTTCAAAGGGCAAGTTATCTATGATTTGTGTTCACAAGTCCCTTCCCCACTTTGACGAAGTAAGCTTTTTTGTACCACATACATTGTTAAACACTATCTCCATCGGTCTGATGTTTCATGAAGTTGTAGAAACTGGGGCCTTCGAGTGTTTAGGAGTCGAACGTTTACATTTGATGCAATATTTCATCTTTACGGTTGCTCTTTAAAAAAAAGACATCATGGATTCCTGTTTGATTATGCTCACCGGCAAAGACTCTGACTTGAAAATTAATGTAAAGACACCCATTCATTTGGACTCTAAAAAAATTATGAATTGGCTCTGCTAAATTTAGACCCTTATAACAGCATTCACAACATCACCTCGAGAAATAACGAAATTCAGTACACTACAGATGCTGGCTCTTCATGGCACAAAGTGTTAGTAAGTCCCGGTGCTTACGAAATCGAGGATTTGAATAAATTTCTCAAGTCGGCGATAGATTCGAATGGCCACAGCAAGGATGCCATTACCATTCTTCCAAATCTAAACACTTTAATAACCAACTTGATAATTACCGATCGGAATTATGGAATATCATTTTCGGGTGATAAGAGTTTGGCTCCAGTTTTGGAGTTTGACTTAAGCAACTACGAGAGAAGTCGAGAAAGTCAAAATACAGTCGATATTGTGAGCATCAACACAATTTTCGTGCACGTGGATATCATCTGCAATTCGTACCTAAATAGTGACACTGAGCCCACTTTATATTCCTTTTGTCCCATTTCACGTCCCGGTTTCAAAATCATAGAGTCCCCGCATAATTTAATTTACCTCCCAGTTACTACAAAGTTTATCAGAAGTATAAGAGTTTGGCTCACTTCTGAGATCAACGAGCCATTGGATTTAAATGGTGAGATGCTCACGGTGCGATTTCATTTGAGATCTACGAGTTAAATAAAAAAAAAGGATAAAAATGCTCGTGTTTGGAAAAAGGGGAAGGACTTAATTTTAATTCTTATAATAAAAAACAAACGGTTTAACGCCTAGAAACAAAGCTTTCATAAAATTCATAACAACACCCAGACAATGAGCGTAGTAGAAGATTACTTAAAAATCAACGAACCTTTGGTGTACGATTCATTGGTTGAGTCTTACACCTACCACGAATACAATCCTATAGTTGGCACCAATCTCAACAACGTAAATTCTGATATCCGAGTACACGTAGAAAACCAAGATTTATTTCTGCATGTTGCCAACAGTTACCTCCTGATTAAAGAGAGGTTACTGAAGGATGCTGACTCGGCTTATGCCGACGCTGACGTAGCCGCGTTGATTAATAATGCCCCCATGTTCCTGTTTTCTAATATCAAATACCATCACTGTCATAAACAAATCGACGAGTTAAATTAAGCAGGGTTCGGTACTCTGATGAAGGGACTGCTCACTTATGAGTCGGCCGAGCAACCGGCTTTGCTGGGTCAGTGCTGGGCGCTGGATAGTGCAGCTTCAGTCGCTGCTGAACTAACAGACCTCTTGGGATACAAACAGTGGCACGCGTCCATCATCGTTGAAACAACTCCCAAGGGAAGCTTTACATTCGCCATCCCTCTGAAACACATCATGGGATTTTTCGAAAATTATGATAAGCTAATCTACCGAACTAAACACGTGCTCACATTCATGCGAGCGAGTGACACTAATGCCATCTTCAAAGGAGCGGTAGCGGCCAATAGCAAAGTCGTTCTAAATAGCATCAGCTGGATCATTCCACATGTCACTGCCCCTGACGAGCAGAAACTTAAATTCTACAATGTCATCGACAATGGACCGACAGTGGATTTACGATTTAAGCACTGGCATTATGATAGCTGCGTGCTCCCTCAAAATACCAGCTTCACCTGGCGCGTTGTGACTACTTCCACTGTTGAAAAACTGAGGTGGATAGTTCTAGCTTTTCAAACTAACAAGCAGGACTCTTTAGTTAAAAATGCTGGCGTGTTCGATCACTGCAGTCTGAAAGATGCTCACGTGACTCAAAATTCAGTAAGATATCCGTTTCTTGATTTAAATACTAATTTTTCAACTGGAGAGTACGTCGGCTTATACAGAATGGCGCAGCAATTTAGGCAACTGTGCTACGACACCAATGATTTGAGTTTCGACTTTCTTCAGTTGAAAAAGCCTATCCTTTCGTGGTGTTGGATTGCTCCAAACAGTCCGAGAGGCTTCAATCAGGAATCGTGGTTGTACAAGTCAAACTGAAGTTTAGAGCAGCAGTACCGGCTAATATTACTTGTCACGCTCTGTTCACTGGGGACAAGAAAATGAATCTAAAGTAGGACAGAGGCCAAGTCGAAGTTGTTTATTAAATAATAATAATAAAAAAGATATGGCGCTCAAAACAAGATCACGAAAAAAGAAAGGCGGCTTTTTGCCATTAGCATTGCTAGGACCGATTTTAGCCGGGATCGGAGGATTGGCAGGTCGGACAGCGGGTGTGGTATCCGCCATAAAAAAATCCACAAAACGATGCAAAAATTCTACCTGAGTAGCGCGGCATCACAAGCAAGTGGAAGGTTCCGGCTCAAAGAAAAAAAATTAAGCAAAAAAAGAAGCAAAAAAAATTGCCCTGTGGCAGAGGTCTTTACTTAAGACTACCAAAAGTTTAATCGACTTTCATAAACCTTTAACAAACTTTAATTTAAATGGGTTGGCTACAGTACTGAAAATTCCAAAATTTAGAGGTACTTTTAGTAAAGACACACTTCCCTTAAAACTTTGGCCTACTGGTGAAAACGGTATCATAAACTTAGAAGATTTCCACGATGTAGACGGAAGTCACGGGGTAGCTTATTCCATCGTTTCGGGAGAACCTTGTTATTTCGATAGTTTTGGCAGCTTGGGTCCTCCCCGGTCTGTGGCAAACTACTTGGGACTGGGAATAAATACAATTACGAACGTGCACAAAATTTTGACCATATTTGGTGCGGTCACTTTTGCTTAATTTTTTAAGCACCTTTTCTAAGGCACGTAATTAAGAAGCTGTTTTAGATAGGATGAGACGAGTCACCTAATGAAAAGTTACGTGCAAATCTAACTGGATATAAACGTCTTCTGCGTGAAACTCTTGGAATGCCTCTATCGCAATGGACAATTTTTTTTCTATTACGTAAGGAATTTTGAAAACAGTAAGTGTCAAATGCTTGCCCTTTAATTTAGTAATATAAAGGGCTCTCGTACCTATTTTACATTTAGCAACGAGCGCAATGCTCGGATCGCTGTAGTATAAAATTGCTTTATGAATTAAACCTGAACTTGTATACACGAAGTTTGAGAGAGGACCGGAATTAACGAACCAATCGCTCGCTTTTTCCAAAGGGCTTTTCATGCTGAAACTGATCATCATGAAACTGTTTTCATGCACAAATTTCTTTGTAGCTGTGTCACTCGGCAAAGTTGGTTCACTTAGGTTTCTCATCTGTTTGTTTGAGGCATTAAAGTGCTCTTTTCAATCGTCTTGTAACCATCAATTGCTGTCGACGAATACCTTAGTAACAGCACCATTCGGCAAACTAAGATTGCTTAAAGTTCTAATCTGCTTGTGGGTTGCATTGAAGTACACTTTTTGATCCTCCTATAATAAGCAATTTCTGTCAATGTATACTTTCGACCGCTGCAGCAGCAGTGTGACTGGGAAAAGCAATGTCCTTAATTTGCTTCTTCTTCGCGTAAAAATTCCCGTTAACCTCATGTATGTTTAATGTATTTTTTTCCACATTAGAAATGGCGGAAGCCAACTTGTCGACGAGAAGAGTAATGGCAGGAGGCAAGTCAATTTTAAGTTTCTGAATGTAAGTTGCCAGAGTACCGATCTGAGAATAATTTACCGCATCAGGTTCGATACTGGCTCCAACTTTCGTTAAACGTTTACTATCAATATCGTAGTTGTTTTCGGGGGTTAGCACATACCCTAGTCCAGGCTGTCCCCTCGGACCAACTCCCCTACTTCACCCCTTCCCCTCTCGTCCTTTTCAACGATTGTCCAAACTTATTAACAGACATCTTTTTTAAATATACGAATTCCCCCCCCCCCCCATAAAAAAACGCACGGTGACTGAGTAAGATATGAAACAACATGCATTAAAGACCTTGTTTGTAAAAATACAAGTTGCAATAATCTCAAAAAAAGTAAAGAAAAATTGTCCCAACAGGGATTAGAACCCAGCACATACGCGTACTATTAGTACCCTGACTTAGTAAGCGGCTATGCTGAGTTCAAGTTCCAAATGTGGCAGTTGTATTTTCTTTCTTCTTTTGATTATTACACCTCTTATTCTCACAAACTGGGTCTTTAATGAATTGCTTCGAATCAATTTAGTCTGTAGAATGATGCCTATTTTTTTATTATTAAAAAAAGGTATATAGATAAACCTCAAGATGTCTCAACCAATCTGGCAAACAAATCTCTCTAATCTATTGCAAAAAAACTTACTGAAAGTTAAAGATGATAAAGGAACAAAAATTAACGATGGTTTAAAGTATAACTTGTCTCCTTCTATACAGTTTAACAGTTTAAAGGGCATGGGAACTCCCTTTTCGAACGAAAAATCGAAATATAAAGGCTGGATTTTGCCCAGTGAACCGGAAACTCAAAAATTTTAGAAAAATCTTAAAAAATACATGTCTAAAAAACTAGAGATGGAATGTGAAGATCAGAAACCAGTTTCCTTGACCAAATTCAATTATCCTAAATCTATGCACACAACTTCTCCCTATTACTCCTCTTGTGAAAAGGCAAGTGACTGCGATAAACCGCTATGTCTTGGAACTTGGGTTTACAAAAATATACATAAAAGAAAAGGTAAACTTAACAAAAACGTAATAGATAAACCATGGTTTAACTTACCATCTTACGGTGTTTTAAACTTAACGGAAGTTACCGGGAGAATTAATGCAGTATACGTTACCAATGATTGTCCCGGTAACGTGAAGTTGTGGTCCACCGTTGAATATGGAGTGGTGCATCCAGACATCTCCATCGTAAAGTGTTCAGATGAAGACCTTTTGAGTTTAGTGTATCTGTAAGCATTAAAAAAATGTGTAAATAAAAAACTTGATGGAAATTAAAAACTACGACTTTTTTTGTACCCAAGAAAGAACAAAAAATCACCCATTCTTAACTTCAAATATCAGATGCTTAATTATTATAGGCCCCGCAAATTGTGGAAAAACTAACTTACAGTGTAATTTCATCTGCAATGAACGATGGTTGGATTATGACAGATTATTTATTTATGGTAAAACTTTGTGTCAACCAAAGTACAAAGCATTGAAATCTATATTTGCCGAAATTGAGGAAAAAATTTGAAGGGATGTCGCATTTTTTCACGGTTCTCAAATAGATTTAATTCTGCCCAAAGAACTGGACCCAAATTTAGAAACCTTATTCTGTTTGATGACTGCCTTTTAGATAAACAATGGTTAGAGACAATGTAAATTTAATAATCCTTTTTCCGGTGGATGAGTTAAATTTGAAATACGTTTACGAAAATCATGTTGGCCCTGACATGGAATTTTTGGACTCTAAAAGGTTGTGTCAAAATTGTTGGGAAAAACCCTATGGATTTTTAGCAATTAACAAAATGTTAAATGACGGGAGATAAAACGTTCGTTTTTACCTTTTAAACAAAAGAATGGAGACAAAACGAGAAATAGCAAAACTCAAAAGACGTTTAACTAAAAAAAAATTTTAAGTCGGCGTTTGGGGGAGAGAGAGCAAGAAGAATTGCTACAAGAATTTTTTTAACCTGTAGTAAACACCTTGAAACTGAGGCTGGTCTTGGGTGCAACCACGCAAATTATGCCAATTAAAAACACTCTAGCCACGCATACTAAACCAATTAAAAACACTCTAGCCACACAGACGACCCCGATTAAAGCTTACAAATACGAAGAAAGTGACAATGATGACTTCAAAGCATTGGATTTATCCCCGTCACCTTCCCAAGCCGTTACTCCTAGTGAGAAGACATTGTTGACCCCTCTTAATTTCAGTCTCGTCGAATATTCAATACCAGCTCAAGCTCCTATAATACGAATTCCTCCCATCACCAAAACCGAATACGCCTCTACAAGCACTGGACCTAAACTCATCCCGACATATTCTGCGGCACAAGCTAGACGCATTTCTACCCCGCCTGAGCTTCCTAATATCACAGCGCTAAGGTCCCTCAATAGTTTATCTGTTCAAAACACTGGAGACACTGCTAAATATTTTTTGGTAAAATATTTCGAAAATCCCAAAGACACTGACCCAGTATTAAGGCTACAGTATGATAAGAAAAAAGGTAAGCTGATTTTTAGTAATAAAATTGTTACAATTTTTGAAAATGACATAGTTGTCGAAAATCAACAATACGTCGGGCACGGTTTGTAGAATTTGATAGTATACAAAGAATTAAAAGAAACTACCATCACACTGGAAGTTAAAGCAGCTTACGCGGCCATGTTAAAAAATACTAACGCTATATATCACAACAATGACCCTAATACTCATTTTTTTACGGGACAATTGATGCCGGCAGATTCACTCGGGGCAGAAATGGAAACTTCACATAAAGGAAGAAAGAAGAAGAAGATAAACCTTACTTCGGTACATGCAGAAGAAAAGAAAATTATATTTTCTGATGTGGGTAAAACAGTGACGCAACATGCAAAACTGCTGACCCCAGAACCTATACCCATATATATATACCTATATATACCTATATATCATCTCTTGCACTGTAGGAACATAACAACTAGAAGGAAATCAGCATCAGGATCAAATCGCAAAAATGGCATACACTCGGTTGCTTTGTCTCCTGTAAGAGGCCAAATAACTATGTCTACCCCAATCGCCAGCTGTAAAGACATAGAAAATAAACTAAACTATTCAAAATTGGTCTCTCTTCCAGAAACTTCCCCGATTAGCTCGGCAAATAACAGCCTTTGCCTTTCGGCCGATATTAGTGATATGACACCCAGCCAAACGAATCGCCTTGAGGACCCAGTGTCTCCACTACACGCAATTGGTAACGTATCATATGCCCATTTTCCACTTACTTTGGAAGAAACGGTATTGAAGCTTGAACATGACCAAGCACAATTAAGAAGACTCATTGACATTACTCGATTAGAGCATGACCTTGACATTTCAGGTATTAATACTAATCTGGATAAAGTGATTAATAGAACAAATGAACTGAGTTTAGGCACTACGGTAGTGCCAGATATGGCTATAGCCAGATACGTCTGGCTATAGCCAACCACAACCAGAGGTAATAGACAAGAGTAAAATGGAGGGTGTTAATGCTGAAGCCTGCAGCCCGCTGCAACCCTTTCTGATTGCTTTGGAGGACACTGTCAGGTCTTACCTGCACTGACTGGAGAAAAAGATTGAGGGCATGTTTATTGCTCAGGTGGACATGCTGGCAAATATCTGTGAAAACTTGAAAAAAACATGACAAATGAGACACATGACTCACTTCCTAGGCCAAGACATGACCATCTGTTGCCATCGCCCAGTAACACACCACAGCTCCAACCATCTAAACAAGCAACATTGCGAACACATCTATCTATCAATGAGGTGGGCCGCATTGAACTTGTATCTGCACACGTGGATCAACCTCTAAAACAACTTACCGAAACTTCTTTAAAAGGTGTCACAGACAATAGGCAACCTGTTCAACGCAGACAGCTCATTTGTAACACACCCACTACACGACCGCTCATGCATGGTGGTAGGCGTGACTACGTAAACCATCGACCTGCTTGTGGTAACCATGATGGAAAGGTTCAGCGGACAGTGGCACGCAATGACAGGGCCGGGGACACAGCCATTCTAATGGGAAAAACTCCTGGAGGGAAACTTCAAACTCAAACTTTGCCATCCATACCACTTTGTGCTGAGATCATTTTTAGCACAAGCATGGTAGATAAGGAAAAAAACATATTGTCATCATTGGCGACTCACAGGTGCGCCACTTGAGAATTGACTGCCACAAAACAACCTTAGCTCTAAAACGTAGTGTTTTCCTGGTGCCACACTTAATAGTCTGTTATTGCCAGCCATTGACATCATGAAAGCAGAACAGGGTGTGTACGGAGTGACACTCTGCATTGGAACGAATGATATCCAGTTTGATCACCCTATCGAAATTGCAATTAAACTTGATGGTCTAATTGATGCCATTAGAAACATTAAACCAAATGTTAGAATTTGTATCATAGGTTTGTTTCCGGGTATGAGAAATCGCAACCTAGCACATACTACTGGACTACGTAAAAACTTGGTTGAGTTTAATAGCAACCTGCAACTCTTGTGTAAGGAACAAAAATGTGGATTCATTCGATACGGGATGCTATTGAATCTAATAGGAATCTGCTTGCAACGGATGGTATGCATCTCTCCAAACCTGGGAAAGCTATTCTGTCATCTGCTATTTCGAGTTATTGGTCATCTAACTTTGAATATGATCGTTTCTATGCATACTCGGAAAACTAGTCCCTTATAATGGCCATAACGTTTGTCGTAACTCTTCTCCTGTGATCCACACTCAGTCCAGCGTTGAAAAACACCGCAGCCTAGCTGGCTGCCTGATAAATGCTCAAAGTGCTGCAGGAAAGCTTCCAGATCTCAGATATTTGCTTTGTGACGCGCCTTCGATATAATTGTTCTGGTTGAGACATGGTTTGACTATTCCATTCCGGACGCAATGCTGACTAGAGATGTCCCATTTAAGTTGATTCGAAGGGACTGCGAATCCGGTCGTGGAGGGGTCATAGCGGTCTTCCTGCGAGATACCCTTGTTGCTTCAAATTTATGCATTGCAGCTGACTGTGAAGCAGTAAATTTTACTTTAATGACCCCAAAACTTAATCTTTTCATTGGCTATATACCCAATCCAAATAACCACCATGTGCTCCTTCCTTAAGAAAACAAACGTTCTATCCTGTCCAAACGTACTACTAGGCGATTTTAACATATCCAAAATTGACTGGGCCTTAAATATATCTGATAATGCCACTCAGCGTACCTTCCCTGAAACTATTGTTGACTTGGGCTTTTCGCAACAGGTGGATAAACCTACCAGGGGCACAAATATTTTGACGTGGTCTTTGTTGATAATGACCGCGTAGTTTATGATGTTGATGTAGCACCACACTTCAGCACTAGTGATCATGACACCGTGACCTTTTATATTCATTCTGACCAAAGTCATGACGTCTCTTTGAATCCTCGCTTTGTGAAGAAGATTAATTTTGACACTTTATTACAAAGTGTTGCTGGTATAGATTGGTTTGCCACTTTAAATGGCTGTAGTTCAGTTGAAGAGAAATGGAATTGCTTTTTAGGCTATCTTTCGTACCTTGTAAATCAGTCATCTAAGTTTGCCCCAAAAAAATAAAGATAAATAAAAACTATTCAGTAGTTTCCCTAGAAATTAGAAAACTTAGTCTTAAAAAAATAATTTTTGGGCTCGTTTTAGGCATGATAGGTCCGAAGTAAACAGAACCTCATATAATACTTGTAGGAGGCTATTGAAAACTTTATGTAAAACAGCAGCTATTAATACTGACCTTAAAATTATCAGGGAGGGTACGAAGAGTTCCCTCTTTAGATATATTAAAAAACAAACTAAATCACCCTCAACACTTCCACCTTTACTTTATCAGAACAAAACTCTTACTGATGATCTTTCAAAGGCTAACGCTATAAATGAGATTTTTGCAAGTAATTTTATATCTGACAATAATTCAGTTGCTGACGTTAACCCAGGTCTTCAGGACCATCGAGTGCCCACTAACTGCTGCTTTAGTAATAGGCAGACTGTAACGAGGATTCAAATCGAGGGCTATCTTACAAATTTAAAGACTAGCTCGGCAATTTGCCCTGATGGTTACTCGGGTAACTTCTACAAACAGCTTGCACCTGCAATATCCTTGCCCCTTTGGCAGATTTGCAATTCCTCCCTTCAAATGGGTAAACTCCCACTTATGTAGAAAACAGCAAAAGTAATCCCTATTTTCAAGCAAGGCAATGCGGCCGACCCTACTAACTATCGTCCCATATCGTTAACTTGTGTACCTTGCAGGATTTTGGAATGTTTCATACGAGATGAAATAATGTGGTACTTACGTAAATTCAATCTTATTCCCTCCGACCAGTATGGATTTTTGCCTGGTCGATCCACTACACTGCAACTGTTGGGATGTATAAGCGAGTGGTCTCACTCTTTGGAATTGGGTACTCCTGTTGATGTGATTTGTATTGACTTCACTAAGGCCTTCGATTCGGTGGTCCACGCTAAATTGCTCATTAAATTAAAGACTATAGGTATTACTGGACGCATACCTAATTGGGTACAGGACTTTCTTTCACAAAGATCTCAGATGGTATCTATTGGGGAATCCTACTCTGAATCCCTACCGGTAACAAGTGGTGTTCCACAAGGATCAGTTTTGGGTCCTCTGCTTTTTCTACTGTTCATCTCAGATCTCACCCCATGCCTTGGTAAAGTAAAACATCCCAAATTTGCCGATGATATTAAACTTTACAGTTCTATTGTTGACCACCATGATCACAACTTACTCCAGGTTGCTGTGGACCACCTGCTTGATTGGTCAGCGGTTTGGCAACTTCCCATTAATGTACATAAATGCAACGTTTTGCCATTGGGGAGTAAGCTCAGGCAGGCTGAATATTATTTGGGTGATTCCCTACTTAAATGTGTCCATGAGACAAAGGACCTTGGCATAAACTTTACATCCAACCTTAAATTTTCTACACATTGTTGTATTATTGTTGCCAAAGCAAAACGCATTGCACATATGATCAGGAAATGCTTTGTTTCTGGGAACGGAACAACTTTAGTAATGGCTTTTAAGATCTATGTCAGACCGCTTCTTGAATATGGTAGTCAGGTCTGGAACCCCTATCTTGTTAAGGACATAAAGCATGTTGAATCCGTTCAGAGGGCCTTTACTAAGTACTTACCAGGCTTGCATGATATGACTTATGATCGTAGACTTGCATGTCTGGGTATGGACTCCTTTGAGCTAAGGAGGCTTCATGCAGACCTTTATCTAACATTTTCTATTGTACGTGGATTGGTGGATGGTGACCCAAGTTCGTTTTTATCCATGCGTGGTAATCACTATACTAGGGGCCACCCGTTTAAGATCGCTGTGCCCCCTGCTAGAAGGGACTGTGTAAAATACTTCTTCGCAAACCGCGTTGTATCCCCCTGGAATGGTCTACCATCAGAGCTAGTCAACTCCTTGAGTCTTAACCAGTTCAGGCATGGTCTTCGGAAGATAGATCTCACTATTCATTTGAGATGTTTTAAACGTACAAATGCTATAATGTAATGTAACAAATCGACTCTAATGGGACTTATTTTAATCTTGTTGTAAACTTTTATATGTTTTTAATATTTGGGACAGATATTAGTGGATGTCACCCCATCCCATTCTGGATCTCCCTTTACCATTAGTGTAATAAATTATTATTATTATTATTAATACATTATTAATACTCATAAACCAAAATCTAATCAGAGCGTCAAGTACAGGACTGTTATTGCTTCTATTTGGGAGGACCTCAAGAAAACAAGGGACTTGCATGGTTAAAAAAGTGGATAGCAGAGTCGATTATTAATATTACGTCAATCCTAATGACTTGGTAAAGAGACTCAGGCTTTTGTATAAATCCACTCTGGCAGAGCACAACCTGCATCAAAACGAGATGATTGAAATTTTATCAGATATGCAACAAAAAAAATTATAAGTGGCAACCAAAAAACAGTGGCTTATCTAAATTTGGGGTTAGGTTGAATAAATCAAGAAACAGCTTATTCTGGCTTACCTATCTGGTGAAACTCGAGCCAAAGCAACTGACTTTATACAGGCATGAGACCGGCCCTGAACAAAAAAAAAGGTGAAAAAGTATTTTTGAGCAAAAAAATTATGGATTTTTCTGAAAATAAGCTGAATACTTAACACCCGAATTAAGGTTGCTTTTAAGATTCACCTAAGTTTTAATGGAAAACCTGTCATACGTCCAAATTAAGTCAGAAGTATCAAAAAAATAAGAAACTAATTGAAAATGTTGCTCAGCACAAAAAAAGCTGAAATGTCTCATACCTGTTTATATGTTAACCATTACTTTTAACATATAAAATTACAAACACATTCCTCCCTAGGAAAAACTGGCTTACGTGTCTGAAATACGAATCAAAGCAACTGACTGTACATGTTAATCATTACTTTTAACATGTACAATTACAAACATCTTCCCCCCTCTCTAGGAAAAACTGGCTTACATGTCTGAAATTCGAATCAAAGCAACCGACTTTACATGTTAACCATTACTTTTAACATGTAAAATTACAAACATCTTCCCTCTTCCCCCCCAAAAAAATTTGATTATGAACATACGAGCAGCTGATTTCCTCGTTTTTCTGTTCTCGGTTTAGCTAGTTTCCTGATCTTTTTAGCTTTGCAAACCTCCTAAAAATGCGTTTAAAGTCCCTAAAAATGTATAAATTTTGGTGGGTTTCCGCCTATTTGCTCGTTTTCAATTAAGACTAACTTTCATGCCTGTATAACTGTCAGGTCAATACAGCACAATAATTTATCTAGAATTTTAAGGCCTCGAAATAGGCTCACCGAAGAATTTTTTTCCCCACTGAAGGAATGAAAAACCCTTTTCTGAGTATTTATGGCAGCGATACACTCAGCAGGATTCATTCATTTCTTGTAAGTACTCATTTTCAAATAATTCCGAGCATAAATGTTACGCAAAATCTTCTAGAGCCGTAATTATGTGCATAATTTATAATGACATTTATACACTGTGAAAGGTTGGTATGCATTTCATTACACAAATAATGTCTATTTGAGTATTTTACGGAAATATACAGGTTGATCCACAAAAAACTGTTGACCCAAAATTTTCTAAGTTTAACTTTTCTATTTAACACCCCTCAGAACCAGGAGAAGACAAATCAAATTTTCCGGCCTCTTCTGGTTCTGTGGTGTGCTAACTAGAATAGTTGGACTTAGAAAATTGTGGGTCGTCAGTTTTTTTTTCTTTTTTGTATTCATTCCTAATTATGTTTCATATTATAATTAATATTAATATAATTCATATTAACAGGGTACGCACAAGAAATTCAAGCCCTTTCATGGACTTTTTCTAAAAAGGGTGTCATTTTCAAGGACCAGCCCAATACCAATGCTTTTTTTTAAGGACATTTGTTACCCAACAAGCTTACTCAAATAAGGTCTAGTTTTACCAGTGAAGAGCCAACAACAGCTCATTAAACAATAATAATGTTCTGGTAAGACCGGAAAAAAAACAAGGAAAAATGCAGGGGGAAAAAACGTGGAAAAATTACTTTCTGGATTTGTTCGTGTTGTAGGTTAGGTTAGGGATATTATTTTAATTTAAGACAAAAAAATTAAATTCAAGGTCTTTCAGGACATAGATAACATTTTCAAGGCCTGGAATTTTTTCTAAACAAATTCAAGCACTTTCAAAGACCTTGTGCGAACCTTGTATTAAATCCCTAATTTATGCCCGATAAAAAGCCCCTAAAAGTGCCTAATTAATCCCCTAAAAACCCCTAAATTAGGATTGCACAGGAATCCCTAATTGTCTCCCTTAAAAAGCCCCCAATTAAAATCTGTAAAGGGGGCCCCCTCCCCTTCCTCAAAAATTACTTAATTTAATTAGAGTCTAGGTTTGAGCTTTTTTGTTTTTACATCTCCACTGTTCAGTGGCAACCACTTCATTGTAAATAGGTTTGGCACTAACCCCCCCCCTCCCTAGGAAAAACTGGCTTACATGTCTGAAATTCGAACTGACTTTACATGTTAACCATTACTTTTAACATAACATGTAAAATTACAAACATCCGCTCCTCAAAAATTACTTAAATTTATTATAGTTTAGATTTGAGCTTTTTTATTTTTACATCTCTACTGTTCAGTGGCAACCATTTCATTGTAAATAAGGTTGGCATAACCCCCCCTCTAAAAATTCCCTAATTAAAGTTTGCAAAGGTCCCTTATTCATCCCTAAAAAGTCCCTAATTAAAGTTTGCTGAGGGATCCCTAACTCCCTCTCCCCAAAAGTCCTTAATTCATTAACACATGGATTTTGAGTTTAATAACATCTCTGTAATGTCTAATGCAATGCTAAAACAGGACCACTACACTGTGACTGAGGTTAGCCTAAGTCACAGTTCTCAAAAAAATCCACTACAGTACATTTATACATTTATAAGTGACAAATCGTATTTTCTTACCCAAAATAAGCACAAAGTATTATCATTACTTTGAAAAAACTACCATAAAAAATAATAACTTGTTAAAATTAAATGACAGCACTTACCTCTTGATAAACTATAAAAGTACTTGTGTTAGTTAAAAAGAAAAAAGTACAGTTGCTTTAGTGATTAAAACTGAGTATTTCAGTCAATTTACCTAGGGAATGCTTGTGTTAAAAACGCCATAATTGGCCTCCTTACCCCCCAGAGTACTTAGTGAGCTCCGGGGGTCTAGGGAAGTGCTTGTGTTAGTTAAAAAAGGCCCTACTTGGCCTCATGACCCCCCAGAGTACTTAGTTAGCTCCGGGGGACTAGGGAGGCGCTTGTGTTAGTTAAAAAGGCGCTACTTGGCCTCCTGACCCCCCCCCCCAGAGTACTTAGTTAGCTCTGAGGGGCTAGGGAGGCGCTTGTGTTAGTTAAACAGAAGACCTACTCGGCCTCCTGACTCCAAAGAGTACTTAGTTACCTCCGGGGGGCTAGGTAGGCGCTTGTGTTAGTTAAAAAGAAGACCTAATTGGCTTTATGACCCCTTAGAGTACTTACTTAGCCTCGGGGGGATAGGGAAGGGTGAGTGCTCCCTCAGCCGTTTGGCCGAACACTGACTTAAACCACAGAAAATCCGTGTTTGTATATGTTTTGGTTGACCTACTTTTCCAAAAAGCAAAACTTGGTTTTTGAAATTGTGCAGACGGATTTTCTTTTTAGCTGGCTGACCGGCGCATATAAAACCAGTTTCCGCAGCTGCATTTGCCATTTGCAAAAAAAATTTCGACCAGGACAGTTTAACAGGAAGAGCAGGTAAAAGATCGTTAATTTCACTGATTTTAAACATAAATGAGGTTTAATACAAGTTAAATAAAGTAAAATAAGGTTTTAGAATAATTTTTTGGGATTCTGTGCTTAGTAAACCTACAAATTAACGACTTTTGTAACTATGTTTCCAGGTAACACTAAACGATAAATTGAAAGTAAATGTGCCGAGTTTTTCTACAAATTAGTAGAAGCTGGCGGCACAGTTGAGTGATATGCATGCAAAAACACCATTCAAAGTCTAAATATGTTGCTAATTAAAAATGTGTGATTCAAAATTAGCTACCTAATTTCTACGGATTAGACTAATCATGATAAGTTGGCAACTGCTGCTGTTTTTTTTTTCGTGTATATTTTTTACAATTCTTGATTTTAATCATGGGTTAGGTCCTAGTTTATGAGAGTGTTGATATTTAAATTTGAAGATTATTTACACCAAAACTCCCGACTTTTGGTTTAAATCCATCTGACAATTTGTTTTTACATGTCATACACATCATGAATTATTTTTTTAATGTCACCTTAAGTTCAGTTAATAAAGGATTGTTGTTTACAAACAACAAATAAACAAACAAACAAATAAACAAAGGCCCTTCTGCAATCGTGCGAGGCCCATTTTTTGGCATACGTAACTACAACGTAATAGATGCTCTTTTAGGTTTTCCAGGCACAACTTTCATTTACTTTGTTACGCTACGCTAATGGCGAAGTAAATAAATCATCGATTAGATTTTCCTGGCACGCATCTGCCAGAAAGCCAATTTTGTTGACGACGCCCAGAAGTTAGAAAAAATGATTCGTGTGTTTTTGTCAGTTAAGCAACGCGACTGAATAGCACAATTTTGGAACATTAATTCAGAAAAAATTCTGTATACTTTCAGTGATGTGCAAATTTTTTAAAAACTTTATCGGGTTTTCTGCCTACCTTAAATGCAAAAAAATTAGGAGAAGGCCAGCAGGGCGGGAAGGTGCTCATAAGGCCTTACTTTCCGCCAAATCCCTTACCACCAGGTCAGAGTGGTCTTTTGAGGTCGTGACAAAGCAAATGCGAATTTTTTTACATTTTTTGGTTAAAGAGTAATTTTGACCATTTTTTTAAATAAGCACACGGTGACCACCATTAACAAAAAACCTGCGAAAAATAATACTCAAATTGGAGTATTATAAACATGACAAAATGCACGGGTTTACTGTAGGGCCTGTTCAAAAGGGCCTATTATTCTTCAAATCCCTTACTAATGCTTTCTTCTTGCTTAATCCAAACGTCAGCACCAATCATTTAACGAACTTTTTGTTTTAATGAAAGTACATAAAAGTAGTAAATTGGTTAAATTGTTCCTTAAGATTCAAAGAAAGTATCGGAGAAAGTATCGGAGAAAGTATCTAAACAAACTGATAAAAACACGTAACGTTCATTACCCAAATGCATAGTGGGCTATAGAATTATTTTTCATTGCTTCCTCCCTATGTAGGTAATTTTGAGTAAGCATTACGCCAACACCTCCTTTAGGTCAATTAGTAAATTTTTTCCGTTGGTTTGTTTATGACATACTTCTACATTATTGAAAAATTTGTGTATAATTACTTCTCCTTATTTTTAGTATTATCAGTGTGTATTGATTTATACTCACTCCCACTACCGAAGGCCCAGCATCTAGTTTCAAAATGGGCGCTCGGCTTTTGCCTTTACTACAAATTCAAACTTTATAATGGGGTTCAGTGAGAAACGTTTATGCAACGTTTAGTGTGAGTCATTAGGTGAATGGCTGGTTTGCAAGTTTGAATCAGAATCCATCTCTAGAAAAGAGTGTGAGTGGATATAAAGAGGTATCATATTATTTCTACTATATGTATCTTTGCTGTTGAAATATTTTCGTCTAATCTGAATGCAGTGCATTTTTGTAGGATTGAGTGTCCATAAATTGTAGACTGTCCCTATAATAAACGTCTGTGAAAATTAACAATAAAAGAAATAGTAGGGGCATTTGTATTTGTTAAGGTAAATCAGTAAAGAGCCCATTTTATTCAACTTAAAACAGCATTTTGAATGAAGAACTAGCAAGGCATTTTCCATGAGGCTTAAACCATGAGAAATAAAAATGGTTTTATTAAAAAACATAACAATACATATAAGCAGTAACACATAAGGCAAAAATTAAAACAAATTACCCTTTTTAAAAATTAATTTTTTGTTCTTTCTTTTTAGATGTTCCATTAAAACGTTCTCCTTCTCGTCTAATGCCTAATTCTCATAGATGGCAACAGCCTCCTCGTGGACATCGTCAGTACACACCAGGTTCTGACAACGGCCCTCTTGTCATTCCACACGAACCAACTACTCGCCCTGGCCCAAACTATCCTGGTGGAGGTGGAGGTGGAGGTGGAGGTGCGGGTCCTAGCTACCCTATCCCACCTCCACCTCCTCCACCTCCTCCACCTCCTCCACCTCCTCCACCACCTCCACCACCCCCACCTCCTCCACCTCCCCCACCTCCCCCACCTCCTCCACCTCCTATACCTCCTCCACCTTATTTGCCTCAATACCCACCAATTCCTGGAGGTGGAGGTGGTGGTGGTGGAGGTGGGGGTGGTGGTGGGGGCGGGGGTGGAGGTGGGGGTGGAGGTGGGGGTGGAGGTGGGGGTGGAGGTGGTGGTGGAGGTGGAGGTGCTGGATCAGGAGGAGGCGGTGGAGGTGGCGCTGGTGCAGGAGGTGGAGGAGGTGGTGGTGGTGGTGCTGGAAGTTTGAGAATAAATTTCTATGAGCTTAATTCAGTTAATGCTTTGGAACTACTTCAACCTCCTGAAGATTACCCTATGCCTCCAGATCAGTATCCGTCATACCTAGATGAAACTCCAGAACTAGTAGGAGACTACTCTGATGGTAAATTTCAGCAACATTATTTTATTACTTAGCAGTAGAATGAGTTAGCCTAGTGATATTATTTTTTGACTAATAACAAAAACAAAATAAAAATGAAATTTCATAATTTTTAAACGTTTCATATTTTACATGTTTAAGTCCGTCATTTTTCAATTATATTCTTTCTTGCATTTAGTGTCTCGTGAAAAATAAAAACTACTACGACAGTGCAGATTGACTCTTTTTATGTGCTATTCCCAATGAGTCTAATCAATTTTTAGATCTTTTGTTTTGTTATCGCTCCTTTCTACATTAAAATTACTTTACCACAATATTTACATTTAATTCACGTGGTGCTTTTTTGGTGCGTGATGTGATACAAGTTAGCTTTAAATTGGTTGCTGCTCAATACATAGCAATATATTAGCAATTATTAAGCTGTAACGCTTAGGTTATTTCATAATACTGTGAATAGCTAACCAGGTATTGCACCATCTGTAAGAAAGTAATGACAGTTCGACTTGCTACACAACTGCCCAATAATGCGACTGTATTGTTAAAAAGCTATGTAGTGTGGGGTTTGTTCGCCTACATTTTTGCGTGAGAATAGTGTGAAAACATAGGCAATTTGGGTTCTATTAGGCATATTTTCGCTGCTGTAACTCAACTGTTTAAACCTCAGTTAAGACGAAAATTGCTGCAAAATTGTTCGTCATAAAATATTTGTTTTTTAAGAAGATTATTATTCAAGGAAATATCCAAAATTAACGTGCACCAACTATTAAACTTCATGCTTAAAACTACATAAGTTGAATGGGGTTAATTGAATAGCCTCTTGTATTGTGCCGGGGGTGCGTTACTAAAGATGGTGGGTGTCGCAAACCGGTTCGACATTATAGTGCCCATGGAAGCAGAGAATGAGATCCATGGTCAAGGTGAAAGGAATTATCAGCTTCTTAACTCCCACACGCCTGGTCATCAAGTAGGACGAAGAGGTCGGTGGATCGTTTGCCAAGGTGACTAAACCACACTGAGTGTTTGCGTAGAAAAGAAAAATTGGTTAACATTAGTGTAGTTTAAAATCTTTTTTAATCCTCCAAAAGGGGTAAACACAACTCGGAACCACGTCATTGCATACGTCTTACCACTAGTACATCTGTAACACTGTAGACGGTAACGAAGGTTATCATTAAAGGTGCGGCTCACATCTTCGGTTGAGTATAGCTGATACAGCATATGAGAAAAAACGATGAGTTTTCCGCAAGCTTCCAGTATTAGGCTTACGCCATCCTTTCAAAATGGAGGAAAGGAAGACATCATGCCTTCGTCACAGAGTTTCAAAAGAAGAAGAGACTTAATAATAAAAGGGAGGGAAGGAGCGAGACGGTCCGCTATAGCGGGGTTAAGAGGTTGGTAGACAAAGGAATAACAATTAAATCACCACTACAAAGCAGTAAAGGGGCTTAGCTTAAACAAATGTGCATTGTTACAAACAATTGGGTATTGTTACATAAGCAGTGGTCAAGCACCAAAGAAGAACTTTAAGAGGAGTAATAATGACAATCACACGATACAATGGTAACATAGGTATGGTTACGCTTCGGCTGAAAACTGTTTGTTTAAATAAAGCATTGTTCAGTTGTCATACTTCTTTAGTATTACATAATGCGACGCCGTCATCCTCAATCAAAGCACAGCAGTGCTCTTAGAGTTTCTATTCACACAGAACGTAAAAGGGAGAAATACAAGTAGGAGAGGGTAAGACTGTTAAGTAATAACAGGGGTCATGTCGGGACAGTGTACTAGACACTCCCACACTCCCACATTTCCCCCTCCCTTGCTAACGGAAGCAAGGGGCAGAAACGTGAGCAAAGCGTGTTGCTTTTTAATTGACTGAACGGTGTTTGCGAGGGATATAAAAAAACGTGAAGTTTTACACAACACTTGATAAGGGCGTTGGGGACATTGGTTTTGACCCGACCCTGGGAATTAAACGTGAATAAATTGGCGCATGCACAATAAATATTAACATTAGGTAAAACCAAAAAATTAATCTTAAACTCAACAAAGAGTCTAACTTAAGAAAGGTAAAGTTAGGCGTTTCCTAATGAACTAAGTTAGGAAACTAGGTTAGTGCCATACAGGTTAATTTATTTGTAGTAGACTTAAAGAGGTGGTGTAAAGGTTCAACTGAGGGTAGAAATGAAATAAACGGTCGGGTGATTCCGCGTGTGTAAAAAGATCAGCAACTAAATCAGAGCCAAGGCAGAACTGGAGGGGCAAAATATGTTCGACAGGGAGGGAGCGCACGAACCACACTTTACGTGCATAATGTTTCGTACGGGTGCAGCACGCCAGGCTATTGACAATATCAATACCAGCCTGACTGTCAGAAAATAAATTGCAGGGGTTACTTGACAATTCTGCCAAGCCAAGTTCCACCAGCTTGTAGTGCACCCAGCGCAAATCCTTGGCAAATCAGTAGGGGCCATTAGCTCGGCTTCAGTAAACGGGCTTAGCTTAAACAATTGTGTATTGTTACAAACAATTGGGCATTGTTACATAAGCAGTGGTCAAGCACCAAAGTAGAAATTTAAGAACAGTAATAATGAAAATCAAATGACACAATGGTAACATAGGTATGGTTACGCTTCAGCCGAAGACTGTTGGTTTAAATAAAGCATTGTTCTGTTGTCATACTCTCTTTAGTTTAACATATGCAACGCCGTCGTCCTCAATCAAAAGTCACAGCGGTGCTCTTAGAGTTCTTACTCCCACGGAATGTAAAAGGGAGAAATACAAGTGGGAGAGGGTAAGACTGTTAAGTAATAACAGCAGCTGTGTCGGGACAGTGTACTAGACACTCCCACACTCCCACATATTGTAGGTAAAAGACCGTTGTAGTGGTTTCGTGAGGTGTTGTATTGTTTTGCTTTAGCTGTAGTGTTCTAGTTTTAGAGTTTTGGGACTCGTTTTATTTATTTTTTTTTTGGTTTTGATTTGTTTTGTTTTGTGGGGCAGTATATGGAAAGGGGGTCATAGCTTGGTTAATCAATCATCAAATAATCAATCAATCAACCAATCAACCTAAGTCTATCAACTAATGATGCTACTGAGAATAGAATGAAATGAATTGAAGTAAGGTTGACATATGGAAATGATCTTGATCAGCTCAGTTTTGCAGTACACTTAACATAGGAACAACAAAATATTTGAACTTTCGTTGGGTCATTTTCAAAGAAAAACATCTGAAAATTTAGAACAGTTTGCAACAATTTCTACTGAAGACACAAAAGATTCACCAACTAACTTGTCATAAGATGACAGTCCGAGGCAAATGGGGGTTAGTCCTATTTTACTGAAAGTGGTGACCACCGATATGCATTGCATTATATCACATTGCCATGTATAATTTCGTACACTTACTTCCAACACTGTTTCTAACTCGCATCATGGGATAGTTTCATTGCTTTTTACCTTTTACAATAGAGTTTAAGTATCTTTAGAGCAGCGTCTTTTACTTATGCACAATTTTATATTTCTCCCAATCGGAAAAAAATCCAGCTTTCATAAGCAATAATTTACCTAAATGAAAGAAGTGGCAGCTCTTCCCTTCTCTTCCTCCAGTAAATTGTTTGCTGCCCTTTAACCCAAACATGATATGCCACGTACGCAATTACGCATACACCATGTACACAGCCAGGTCGATGTCTGCACAGGTAAGCTAGTGACACAACAAAGACTTAATATAAGGGCACCACCAATGACGCACAACAATACCTTCCTTTTTAAGAATTTATATGGATCTCCTATGCTACGGATGTATCGGCGTTTTGCCAATCCCAGAACATCGATAGACTCACGTTTTTTACACCTATTTAAAATGTGTGCATAAATAATTGTACATAAACAATGCTCGGGTAATGTTGAGAATTCACTCTGTCCCATTAACAAGCTGTTGGGTAAAATCACAAATAGAATCCAACAAAGTAATAAGTGGGAAATGAGTTAATTGCCAACAAAACCCACTAATAGCTGTAGAAAACCATGAATCAATTGGCCTGCGGGGATGGGCCAAATTACCGCCCATCACGAGGTTACGAGAGATCCTTACCAAGATTGCAGTTAAATCTGCTTACTGACAGACGAAGCATCCAAGCTTCACTTCTGCCAGTGCCTATGTTTGTGATCTGTTAAAGTTCGTAACGCAAGACTTACCAGAGTAAGAGAAGGCACTATCCTTCATGCAACAGATGTCCACACCCTGTATTTAGGCATCCATAATGATAAGCAAGCATAAAGTGCAGACATGAAAAGAAAATATAAATACATGAACAGTAGTGTATTAAGAGCAATCTAACCCCTATTTGGGGGAAGGTACGGGGGAGGCTGAGATGAGCTTTCAACCAGATCTCCTTGTCTCCTGTCTAGCTACACTATTAGGTTCAGATGTATCTCAGCAGGTATTACAGTATTCCATGTATGCTGTTGCTACGTTTACTAAAAAAAATTAGTTTAGTTTGTAGAGTGCAGATACAGAACTTGGAGCCGTTGAAAGTAGGAGAACCGGTTAGACGAGAGAGGAAGGGGAATGAGGGAGTGCTACGAAACGTAAGAAGCAGAGACAGGTGGATGATGGACAAACAACTTTTACTACTGAGTTTTGAATGTTTATTACAAAGACAGTGCCGTCGGCACCTATAGACGTATTGAAACGATCAACGACGGGAAGGTCGTGTAATGAAGAATTATGTGGGTAAAACGAAGGTTTTCCGGTTGGGCTTCTTACTTTTTAAAACCAGTTGTTGGACAAGTTGTACTGAAGCGTAATCAGTCACGACCAAAAACAAAAAGAAGAATGAAAGAAAAAGAAAAAATACCAAATATGATGAAAATAAAAAAAACTACAACTCAGAATGATCACAATTTATTAGAAACACAACAGATAGTGTTACAATAACGTATCAAATTAACAACTCTTAAACCAAAACAAAGGCAATCGAATTCATGTAAAGAACAATAAATAATACAAGTAAACATTAAACAACATTCAAAATTAAACGATTTATATTTAGAATTAACAGTTCGTAATATCAATATTGTCAAACACAAAAGGCACACACAGCTGAACTAAAGTAAAAAAATACAATCATACAGATTACATAGTTACAATAATAGTTGTGGAGCTAATTAACAAAGCGAGTTTGGGTAGTAGGAAGATATTATAGTACATAAAAAATGTATAATAGTTAAAAGACAGTGTCCTGAACAACAACAAAAGCATCAACAAACCTTTGGTGTCCGACTTGTTAAGGCAACCGTGCAATAATATTCCTTCCAAACATATTGCAACAAAGAAGACTCGAAATTATAAATCTATAAATGTAGTAGATATTCCGTCATGTAACACTTTGCACTTCGTATAATAGTACGTAGAGGCATCCTTGTACTGAAGATAAGTATGCATAGCGTTTCCAAGCACTCTAAATCCTATATTGATGCCTTTGCTAGCCTTTTTATTCAAAAGTACATTTAAATAACTTTCTTTACAAATGTCAGAATGTGTACGACTGACACCTTTGCAGCTGAATTTATCTCCATCTTCTCCGAAACAATAGTAGGTTTTACTACATAATGCAACGAGCCCTATTCCACTCCATTATAATTTAAATAGACCAGGGGTTCTTTTGTCATACGCATAATGTTCATCAGTATTTGTTCTAGGAAACCATTCGCATTTTTCTAGTTCGTACGCATGTTTCAGTGACGGTCTAACAACATCATCCAGTTGGTCTGCTGAAAGAGCTATGAATGCTGGTCCATGTCCATTTCACAGTACTGAAAGTCCTTGCGATCAACATACTTCAATATCATATCATAATAAAACTGTAGAATACGTAGTTGTGATAAACACAAAAACCCTATTTGTAAGGGTAGGTCTAGCCTAATATTCTTCTTGCTTTATTATATTGCAAACAGTCTTCAGAAACGGGCTCCAACTACGAAAAAAAGAAGCTGGTAACTTTCTGACCAGCTGTTTTGTCGTTGCAATAATGGACATCTCTCTGAGTCAGTTTATTATTGACAGTACGACCATACCCTGCATTACCCATCAATTTAAATGTTTCAGCCAAAATTGCCTGTTCAGGGTTATTATCACCACCACGTCTGGCAGAAATGACGTCATTTCCAAAAATTTCAAAACAGTTCACTAGTTTAAACTGTATAACCTGATGGATGAGGGAAACAACTAACCCCTTTTCTCTTTACCATTTCAGTAAAGGTGTCGCCAATAATATATTTGTTGCAAACATGCTACCAATGAGAGACTTGTATGGTTTAAATGTCATCCCTTGATCGGCAGCAAACTGTTGCATGAAACTACCAAAATCATCGGAACTAATTTCCGCATGCTTTTGGTGGCATCTCAGCAAAATACTCCTTCAAAACCTCAGGAATATAAATATCACACTCTACAGCTCCAAATAACTCGCCAGTATTTATACCTGCAAGGATCTCAGCTTGGGTCAGCCGAGATTTGTGATCCATGAAGAATCCAAGCCTCTGATTAATAAATTGTTGTAGTGAGGGATCAGTCTTCTTTAGTGCATGCCATTCACATTCACGCATTTCTTTATAATTGTAACCTAAAGATTTTACATAATCTTCATTGAGAGTAATCATTTTCTGTCGTTTTGCAGCAAGCGGGTCCTTGTTAGAGAACTTAAATAAGGGGCAGGGTCGATGGGGATGGTAGTAACACCCGTGAAACTGCCATACAGTGTTTGTTGTTTTTGTAAATCTTCAACGGGTAGACGGCGGGACCCGACAAGTGTTTTCTTACTGTTAAATTTATAGTTGATCGCACACTTGTGTTGTAGGCCTCCCACTCAAGTCACTCTCTCGATACACGACTGGCCCCAAGGGGCGTAGTCAATTCCAGTTTAAAGCCAGTTTCATATCTCCAGCGAATGTACTAATCTCTTGGCATAGGCCCCATTAAGGCCCAGAAGATAGAGAACATTTGCGTCATAACCTACAATCTTTTTACACAATTTCGGTGTTAGTCCCTTTTCTTTCATTTCTACCTCACGTATATTATGATTTGTTGGCATAATGATAGCGATGAAAATTAATGCTTGGACCACCAACAATATTTTGTTTAAACTTATAATACCAATCTTTTGTTATTTTCATTAAATAATGTAAAACAGGTTGCATCAATATTTTTGAAAAGATACTTCATTGTTAAGCCGGGAACGCTTACACCGTGTTTAAACATGTCAGTACCCCCTTCTGTGTAAAATAAAACCATTTTATCCAAAGCTTCCAGTAAAGGAACAACGTCATTGTTGTTATACCAAATTAAGAAATCTCGCATCGACTGCATCTTGTTTCTTTTCCATACTTCTTGACAATGTAAGTAGTCTTCAGAAGTAATATTAGCGTTTTTTAGTGAGGAATAGAAAGCTTCGTGAGGAACAAGTTCATTATGTGTAAGTTTTTCTACCAATGTTAACCATTCATACGTAAAATAACCTTTGCTCACACTACAACCATACGCCTTTAAAAATTGTGAATAGCTACACCCAGGTGCTAGATACTTACAAATGTCTACAAACTTCAACGTATCTGTCTGGAAACAGAGAAATGTACTGTTTCGTTTAATGGTAAATTTAATTGGTTCGTACTGCAACAATGCAGGAAAAAATGTTCTTTTAACACATTTAAATAATAAGAACCGCTGTTAAAACCAACTACAGGCAATTCCTTCAAATACGTTTGAAATCGGTGAAACAAATTTTTATGAAAATGTTTATGTTTGCCATTTGCAGCTTCGTTGTTGTCTGTTACTGTTTGTTCAACTAATTTGTGTAAATCTACCAAGACGGTACTAGGAAACAGGCTTTGGGCCTATTGTAGGCGGAGCGAAGAGAAATTTATTTTAAATTTGTATTTACTCTCATTATAATGGCTTTGTAATATTTGCTAAGGGTCCTTAAAAAGCATGGGACAATATCCACTTAGCTACATTTGAGCTGAAGCTCTTTGATGGTGTTTTTAACTTTTTAGCTTTTATTTTTCATTTTAGGTAGGCTACGTTTCATATTAATTTTAGGATGCTTTCGTTTGCTCCTACATTTAGTTTCTGTTTCGGCATTTGCATCCTCTTTACGTCATCGCCGCTATAGTAAAATAACACGTTAGCCACCGTGGTTAAGCTGGCAAGGAACTTGCCACCGTCAATAATGCGTACATTGTTTATATTTATTGCAGAGTACCTTTCGTAGACTTAAAATATTAACAATAAAGCATTTAACTGCAATCTAAACAATCACCAGTAACGGTAGTACCTCAAAATAATCAAAAGTTTCAAAATATCTACGGCTCCCTATTTGCCTCCTATGACAATTTTAAAGCGCACACCTCTGGCACATACTGCAACGGAGGGCGCTAATGATTTAAAAAAAATAGAATTATCACAATTGTAGGTCAGACAGTGTTAGCTTGGGTGTGAATAGCATTTAAATAATTCTAAAGCCTAATTTTAAGCCTAATTGTTATCACCCGTTTTAGTTTCGTAAACGACAACAGTTAGGCCTATTGCTTCGAGGTCAAGCCTAATCATTCTTGCAGCACGGGATGGAGAGTCGGCAGTTTCCATAGCAATCCAGGATATTTTAAAATTATTATACGAAGCCAAATTATTGTTCCGTGTTGTGATATAAACACGTAGTCTGCCTTGTACGGTCGTGTTATATGAGAGGTTTCCTCCTGCAGCTGCGATTTGATGTTTTACATTTGAGATTCCCGTTGATAGTGTCAACGCCACTTTGGTTGCCATGTTTGCTAAATTCCTGCCAGTATTTTTTTTCACACGAAACGAATGTGAGTCGTTAACAAACCCTTCTGTTTTTTTCCCGTATGCTTGCCTTCCTCTAGTGCTTAAAGTGCTATAATCAAATGGTAATATTTCGTTGAGTTATGCCAAAAAAGATTATTAGCAGTAAGGAGTAAGGATTATTAGCTGTAAGGAAGCTACGATGATTTATTTCAGTGGTTTTTTTTAAAGTTCACTTGAGTCCCACCAGCAAGGTGTATGCGTCTTCGGAATTCCTTAACTATTCACGATTCCAAATTTACAATGGTGAGTGTTAGAAATAAATTCGAAAATTTGTTATTTCTCCCATCATAATTGTTCGATTTACGTCAAATTAGTTCAGCAATACTGTTTGGGGTATCAAGCGTTGTACCAAATTTCATTCCAATCCACTCGACTTACTCACTGTTTCCTTTTGCGGGGGGTTGACCCTCCTGAATGTTATTGGTGTCGGCGGCCACTTACGGTCTGGCACTTCCTTGTTGATTGTTGCCATCTTGATGGTTTTCGTCGTCGTTTCCATCTTCCGCATGACATTGTGCGTCAATTGGGCGATAAGTCTGTCCTCCTGTACGGTGTTTTTCAATTTTTGCAGGAGGTACAGATGTATGACAAGATTTAGATTAGGGGTTTGAATAATATCTCTGTAATGTGTGGTGCAGTGACAACCCGGACCACTGCACTGTGACTGAGGTTGGCGCTAATGACCACGTTGTCGACGCGCCATTAAGCCTCAATCCCCCCCCCTCATTCCAATCCGATCTTTGGTTTGGGCTCCACCCAGACTAAAAATGTGCAACCAACGGACCAACGGACCAACCAACCAACCAACCAACCAACGTTTTGCAATTTGGTGTCCGTTATATGCTACGCTTCGCTCGCTCGCTACACCAATTATACTTTTGTAACAAATCTCATAACTTGCACTGCTAAGTTTTTGTAGGCAACAGACACTTATGCTGACTGGAATATGGTTTGCTACCCAAGAAAGACTCATTGTGTTTTAACACCATTAGCACATTTCTCAAATAAAACTTCCAGGTCAAATGAAGCACGAAATGGAAAATATCGATAAATTTTGTCAAATTACGATGCCTACTTCTTCGAGCTGTTCAAAAATTGATGACTGTGTTTTATACAAACGTACAGGAAATAGGTGTCGTACCTTTGCTTCACACGTTAGTTCATGACGATTCAAGTTACCTGCATGTTTCCATAACTGACCGCATTTCCGACAAGAAAATGATTTTGAGTACAGTTCTTTGTTCTTATTGTAGCTGAAATGGTCTTCGTACAAATTCAAATACATCGGATCATAAGACACATGCGAGCGTCTTACCAACTCAGCCGAAACAACATTTTTGCTGTCTTGCTTCAGTTCATAGACAAAAATGGATACTTGAAAAAGACTCTCTATAGATTTTAAGTCTGATAGAGTCACACCTCTAAAAGTACATACCTCAAGTTTTTTGCATTGTGCGTAAATGTTCAATAAATGAGTAGAAACAGTTTCCAAACTAGTTGACTGGTTTTTGTGTAGTGCTAAACAATGGAAAAAACAAAGTCTATCGTTATAGACTCCGTGTTTATCACTCTGAAACAAAATAGGTCCTTGATTCTTCAGTACATAATCTGGTAAACAAATTGATGATCCAATTGGATGTTCCTTCAATTTCGTGATGTCAACAGTGAAGTTCAGAATTATTTCCACTATCCACTTTGAATTAGGCCTACATTGTCTTGCTTCTTCTAAAAAGTCCTTATCCTCAAGAGTATTTAAAACAACATTCAGATCTTCCCTGTTGCATACAAGAACAGGTTCTGGCAACGCAGAACAAGAATAATGGTACTTCAACTCTCAACTCTCTATGTGTCGCAGTATGCAAGCAACAGAATAGTTGAGTTTAAAGACGTGTTTTTTTGGTTGAAAATTTGTTTGATTAGGGTATTTAAGTCACCAGGAGCAAGGCTGGTTAGTCGAAAGTTGTAACGATTCTGTATTCGATTAGAAATACTGTACGTTGTTTTGATACGAGACCAATTCTCACGGTATAAATTAACCAACATTTCGCTAATATAAAACAGTAAAAAGTCATCTCTAATAACGATGGGAACTTGTTCTGGAAAAGTGGAGTTATACTAAGTGTACTATATTTCAATTTCTTGACTGGTGGATCTTTTTGGTTTAATTCAGTGGTTTTTCTATGCTTTGTGTGCTGCTTTGCTTCCAATATTTCTTTTACCAACATTACATGTCTTCTGTGTACATTGGTATGTCGTGTCAGTTTATATTTTCGTAGAAAAATTTTTTCACAAAAAGGGCAGGGAAATAAGGGTGTATTCTTGTTATGAATTAATTTGTGGCATTGTAGATAATCTTTTATTGCAAAAGTTTTTGAGCAAGTTGAACATTTAAACACTATAACCGAATGTTGTACAAAATGACGACGTAAAAATGCACTCTTGTTAAAAACGGTATTGCACGTTTTACAGGTGAGTAAATTAGAAGAATTGTCAATTATTCACACAATTTAACACATACCAATAAAAGGTAGTCACACTCACAACTTCCCAAAAGGAATAATTTCGTATTAAAGTTTCTATAATTTGTAGCTCTTTCAAGATAAAGACAAGTCACGTATATCAAGAACAAACCCGCGTCCAATTGTTTTCCTTTTTCCCACTGCTTTATCCTTCATCCAACAAACGGCAGTCAAACGTCCAACAGCATACGTATCAGCGTAGAAGCACGGAAAATAGTTGTTTTTTTGTCCTCATCATAAATGCTTCATTAACCAAACACCAGCCAACGCTCGGTGCCAACGTGCTGCCACCGCCCACTACCGCTCTTACACATGTGGGTGGACCAGCCCATTATATGGCTCTGGGGTGTTTCCGTGCTTTACTCGTTTTTAATATGTGGTGTCGCACCCAATTCATCACCTGACATACCTCTGCCGTGTAGTGGACTAGCCCGCTACGTCTCTTCCAAAAACCAATCCGACCAAAATGTTCAGACTTGCATCAGTTCATTTATTTTATTATTATCCTTTTTCGTTTCCGTCGTATCTCCTACAGCACACAAACGTAAAGCTCTCACAAACTGCGTAATTCTTGGTGCCACCATAGATTGGAGGAAGTCGGAAGGTCAGTGACGTCGTCATGACACAACCTTTTCCCTTGGGCGAAGAAAAGAAAAGAAACAAACACTGCTTGAGACGTGTCCACTGATCGATTAATTTTAAACAGAAGAACGTAAATAGTCTTAGTGTTGGCTGCTATTATTTCTGGATTCCTGGATTGCCTAGCAGGGACTGTTCGTGAAGCGTCCGCTCCAGCACGCGGCCGCCTCTACACGGGTATGGGCGGGAACCGACCGCCAGTGAACGGGTATTCGCGCGTATGTAGGCGGACAAGGTCAATCAAGTAGAAGCTGATGAGATAGGAGAGGTAGGGAGACACTGTTACCATCGACTAGTTACGTACCATTACTTCGTGTTAAAAAGTTAGACATCTACACTTAATTAGGAAGATGCGAACACAACACACATGAAAATCGAAATTGAAATGATTTAAGATACAACCAAACAACAAACACTCGTCATAATTGGCTGCTCATTTGTTATTTTTAGTCTGTTAACAAAACACTGCTCTGTTGTATTTCTTTGTTTAAACTAATATTTAGAACTACTTTTAGTTCCTTTGATGTTATCCGGTTCGAATCCTCGGGTTTGTTCAACCTATTTTTTTTGACTCATGTAAAACCGATCCTATACACATTTACATTGGATCGGTTTTACATTGCATTGATTTTAATAATAACGCTCACTTTAAGTGATACTACTGATTTAATATTTTTGATTTACGCTTAAAAAAAGGAAGAAACAAGAACACCCATCTGTAGAAACGATATGACTATTTTCGATCTTCTGCTTAAAGTGAATTGCCTACAGCACATGACTCAAGCATTTTTATTTTTATTTTTGTTTTTTCTTTTTCTTCAGGCAAGGGAAGCGATGGTGGTCGTAGTTTTATGTTGGTTATTTACGGTTAAATTACGAGTGCTGCTTTCTACGGTGGGTGGAGTCAGTGCTGACGCTGAGAAATACACAGTCTATCTAAGTGGTTTTCGTTTGATTGCAGGAGGAGATGCGATTGAAACGGAAAATAATAATTATAAATAAAATATTCGTTTTTTTGTATAAATTGAATCGGGCAGTGGACACGTCTCAAGCATTTTTGTTTCTTTCCCTTTTCTTCGTCCAACGGAAACGGTGGTGGGCGTGGTTTTCCGTCTATTTGGAAGCGATGGTTACTGCGATGACGTCACCGACCCGCTTGAAACAAAAAGAATAAAAATAAAAAGGAATTGTTACACGTCTGGTCATTTCCGTACGTACTGAATTTGAAAATATTGTGGCTGAAGAGTCTTATGTGATCGGATTGAAAGGAAAAAGAATAAAAACAAATAAATGAACTCTTGCGAGTCTGAACAAGTTTGTTAGGAAGTATATTTGCCGGACACAAACCGGGCTAGTCCATTACACAACGGATGTATGTCAGGTAGTGAATTAGCGTGCGACACCTTTGTTGAACACCATACTTACAACTACTTTCAGCTTCTTTCATGATGTCCAGTTCGAATCCAGAGGTTTGTCACTACCTTTTTTGATGTATTGTAGTTACTACTACATGTGCCTTCAAGAACAAAAAAAGTTAGGCTTGAAACACAGACAACTCAATAATTAGGCGTTATCCATTATTTACCCCGCTCTGGTAGGCATAGGTTTGTAGTAAACATTTTTATCAACAACGTGCAAAAACGGGCGCCATGTTGAATCACGTCATTCTGTCATTATCGCTAATAGGTCACAATAGCTTATTTTGTGTAGGTTTGTTTCGTTTCGTGCTCTGGTAGGCAGATGTTTGTAGTAAATATTTTTATCAACAACATGCAAAAACGGGCGTCCTGTTGAATCACGTCATTCTGTCATTATCGCCAATAGGTCACAATAGCTTATTTTTTGTAGGTTTGTTTCGTTTCATGCTCTGTTAGGTAGATATTTGTAGAAAACATTTTTACCAACAACATGCAAAAACGGATGCCATGTTGAATCTTTAAATAATTTACAAACTAAATACTGGTTACAGGACCAGATAACGACGACACCACTTTAGTGGTACCAATGATTGAAGGCTTTTGATTTACTGTTTAAAAAGGTAGAAATAATAGCAGCCAACGCTAAGACTGTTTACGTTCTTCTGTATAATTGAATCGATCAGTGGACACGTCTCAAGCAGTTTTTGTTTCTTTTCTTTTCTTCGCCCAAGGAAAAAGGTTGTGCGATGACGACGTCACTGGCCTTCCGACTTCCTCTAATCTATGGTGCCACCAAGAATTAAGCAGTTTGTGAGAGCTTTACGTTTGTGTGTTGTAGGAGATACGACGGAAACGAAAAAAGATAATAATAAAATAAATGAACTGTTGCAAGTCTGAACATTTTAGTCGGATTGGTTTTTGGAATAGACGTAGCGGGCTAGTCGACTACACGGGGGAGGTATGTCAGGTGATGAACTAGCGTGCGCAACCAAATATTAAAAACGAGTAAAGCACAGAAACACCCCTAAGCCATATAATGGGCTGGTCCACCCACGTGTATAAAAGCGGTAGCGGGCGGTGGCAGCACGTTGGCACGAGCGTTGGCTGGTGTTTGATTAATGAAGCATTCATGATGAGGACAAAAAAACAACTATTTTTCGTGCTTCTAGGCTGATACGCACGCTGTAGGACGTTTGACTGCCGTTTGTTGGATGAAGGATAAAGGAGTGGGAAAAACGAAAACAATTGGACGCGGGTTTGTTCTCGATGTAAGTGACTTGTCCTTATCTTAAAAGAGCTACAAATTACCGAAACTTTAACACGACATTATTCTTTTTGGGAAGTTGTGAGTGCGACTACCTTTTATTAGTGTGTTTTAAACTGTGTGAATCATTAACAATTCTTCTAATTTACTCACCTGTAAAACGTGCAATTTCGTTTTTAACAATCGTGCATCTTTACGGTGTCATGTTGTACAACATTCGGTTATAGTGTTTAAATGTTCAACTTGCTCAAAAACTTTTGCAAGAAAAGATTATCTGCAATGCCACAAATTAATTCATAACAAGAATACACCCTTATTTCCCTGCCCTTTTTGTGAAAACAATTTTTACGAAGATATAAACTGACACGACATACCAATGTCCACAAAAGACATGTAATGTTGGGAAAAGAAATATTGGAAGCAAAGCAGCACACAAAGCAAAGAAAAACCACTGAATTAAACCAAAAAGATCCACCAGTCAAGAAATTGAAATATAGTACACTTAGTGGACCGCAAACCAAAATAACTCCACTTTTCCAGAACATGATCCCATCGTTATTAGAGATAACTTTTTACTATTAGATGTTGTCGAACCGTTGGTTAATTTATACCGTGAGAATTGGTCTCGTATCAGAACAACGTACAGTGTTTCTAATCGAATACAGAATCGTTACAACTTTCGACTAACCAGTCTTGCTCCTGGTGACTTAAATACCCTAATCAAACAAATTTTCAACCAACAAAAACACGTCTTTAAACTCAACTATTCTTTTGCTTGCATACTGCGACACATAGAGAGTTGAGAGTCGAAGTACTATTATTCTTGGTGCAATAATGGTCGTGCGTTGCCAGAACCTGTTCTTGTATGCAACAGGGAAGATCAGAATGTTGTTTTAAATACTCTTGAGGATAAGGACTTTTTAGAAGAAGCAAGACAACGTAGGCCTAATTCAAAGTGGATAGTAGAATTAATTCTGAACTTCACTGTTGACATCACGAAATTGAAGGAACATCCAATTGGATCATCAATTTGTTTACCAGATTATGTACTGAAGAATCAAGGACCTATTGTGTTACAGAGTGATAAACACGGAGTCCATAACGATAGACTTTGTTTTTTTTTTCATTGTTTAGCATTACACAAAAACCAGTCAACTAGTTTGGAAACTGTTTCTCCTCATTTATTGAACATTTATGGACAATGCAAAAAACTTGAGGTATATAATTTTAAAGGTGTGACTCTATCAGACTTATATTCTATAGAGTCTTTTTCAAGTATCCATTTTTGTCTATGAACTGAAGCAAGACAGCAAAAATGTTGTTACGGCTGAGTTGGTGAGACGCTCGCATGTGTCTTATGAGCCGGTGTATTTGAATTTGTACGAAGACCATTTCAGCTACAATACGAACAAAGAACTGTACTCAAAATCATTTTCTTGTCGGAAATGCGGTCAGTTATGGAAACATGCAGGTAACTTGAATCGTCATGAACTAACGTATGAAACAAAGGTACGACACCTATTTCCTCTAGGTGTGTATAAAACACAGTCATCAATTTTTGAACAGCTCGAAGAAGTAGGCATCATAATTTGACAAAATTTATCGATATTTTCCATTTCGTGCTTCATTTGACCTGGAAGTTTCTATTTGAAAAATGTGCTAATGGTGATAAAAATAAAATGAGTCTTTCTCGGGTAGCAAACCACATTCCAGTCAGTATAAGTGTCTGTTCAAATTTTCCAACTTACATCTTGCCTGTGTGTTTTGTGTTGGATGGGTGTCCCAAATGTTAGTTCACGATTTTTTGAATTACCTACAAAAACTTGGCACTGTAAGTTATGAGCTTTTGTTATAGAAGTATAATACCGTCTTGGTAGCTTTACACAAATTCGTTGAACAAACAGTAACAGACAACAACGAAGCTGCAAATGGCAAACATAAACATTTTTGTAAAGATTTGTTTGACCGATTTCAAACGTTTTTGAAAGAATTGCCTGTAGTTGGTTTTAACAGCGGTTCTTATGATTTAAATGTGTTAAAAAGAACATTTTTTCTCTTCATTGTTGCAGTACGAACTAATCAAATTTACCATTAAACGAAACAGTACATTTCTCTGTCACCTGACAGATACGTTGAAATTTGTAGACATTTGTAATTATCTAGCACCTGGATGTAGCTATTCACAATTTGTAAGGGCTTTTGATTGTTGTGCGAGCAAAGGTTATTTTACGTATGAATGGTTAACATCGGTAGAAAAACTTACACATAATGAACTTGTTCCTTACGAAGATTTCTATTCCTCATTAAAAAACGCTAATATTACTTCCGAAGACGACTTACATTGTCAAGAAGAATGGAAAAGAAGCAAGATGCAGTCGATGCGAGATTTTTTAATTTGGTATAACAACAATGACGTTGTTGCTTTTCTGGAAGCTTTGGATAAAATGATTTTATTTTACACAGAAAGGGGGATTGACATGTTTAAAGACAGTGGGAGCGTTTCCGGCTTAACAATGAAGTATCTCTTCAAAAATCTTGATGCAACCTGTTTTACATTATTTAATGAAAATAACAAAGATTTGTATTATACGTTTAAACAAAATATTGTTGGTGGTCCAAGACGTATATACGTGAGGTAGACATGAAAGAAAATGGACTAACACCGAAATTGTGTAAAAAAATTGTTGGTTATGACGCAAATGCTCTCTATCTTTGGGCCTTAATGGTCCTATGCCTAGTGATTGGTACATTCGCCATAGATATGAACCTGGCTTTAAACTGGAATTGACTATGCCCATCGGGGGCCAGTCATGTATCAAGAGAGTGACTTGAGTGGAAGGCCTACAATACAAGTGTGCGATCAACCATAAATTTAACAGTAAGGAAACTCTTGTCGGGTCCGCCGTCTACCCGTTGAAGATTTACAAAAACAACAAACACTGCATGGCAGTTCCACGGGTGTTACTACCATCCCCATCGACGCTGCCCCTTATATAAGTTCTCTAATAAGGACCCGCTTGCTGCAAAACGACAGAAAATGATGACTCTCAATGCAGATTATATAAAATCTTTAGGTTACAATTATAAAGAAATGCGTGAATGTGAACGGTATGCACTAAAGAAGACTGATCCCTCTCTACAACAATTTATTAATCAGAGGCTTGGATTCTTCATGGATCACAAATGTCGGCTGACCTAAGCTGAGATCCTTGCAGGTATAAAGATGGCGAATTATTTGGAGCTGTAAAGTGTGATATTTATGTTCCTGAGGTTTTGAAGGAGTTTTTTGCTGAGATGCAACTTATATTTATGCATGCAGAAATTGATTCCGATGATGGTGGTAGTTTCATGCAACAGTTTGCTGCTGATCATGGGATGACAATTAACCCACGCAAGTCTCTCATTGGTAGTATGTTTGCAACACATATTATTGGTGACACCTTTACTGAAATGGTATATAGAAAAAGGGTTAGTTGTTTCCCAGATCCATCAGGTTATACAGTTTAAACCGGTGAACTGTTTTGAAAATTTTGGAAATGACGTCATTTCTGCCAGACGTGGTGGGGATATAACCCTGAACAGGCAATTTTGGCTGAAACATTTAAATTGATGGGTAATGCAGGGTATGGTCGTACTGTCACTAATAAACTGAATCAAAGAAATGTCCATTATTGCAACGACAAAACAGCTGGTCAGAAAGTTAACAGCTTCTTTTTACGTAGTTTGGAGCTCGTTTCAGAAGACTGTTTTGAAATATTATCAAGCAAGAAGAAGATTAGGCTAGGCCTACCCTTACAAATAGGGTTTTTTTGTTTATCTATACGCAAAACTACATATGCTACAGTTTTATTATCGCAAGGACTTTCAGTACTGTGAAATGGACACGGACCAGCATACATAGCTCTTTCAGCAGACCAACTGGTTGATGTTGTTAGACCGTCACTGAAACAGGCGTACGAACTAGAAAAATGCAAATGGTTTCCTAGAACAGATACTGATGAACATTATGCGTATGACAAAAGAACCACTGGTTCCGTTGATTCACACAAACTTTCTCTTAAAATCATTGTGCATCGATTGCTTATGCAGCTTTGTTAGCATTGACTTCCAAATTTCTGGTGATCCTACTCTTATGGCCCGAGACGGCATACATCTAACCAGTAGTCGCAAGCATACCCTTGAAACTGAACGCTGTTCCCTCTTAACTACTTCGGAAAACGCACATCAATAACAGGGAATATTCCCAGTGTATCAACCCTAGCCCCTACTCCTATTACAAAAAATGTTTCTTGTCTTTTGATAAATGAAAGGAGCATCCTGAAAAACTTAGGTTCCTTTAGGGATTATCTTGCTGAGGAAACGTTCGACCTCGTGTTTGTCACTGAATCATGGCTGAGCGAGGAGGATCTTGATTCTACGATCATTGGTGGGCTTCCATACATGCTGGTGCGGCTTGACAGACAGTCCAGGGCAGGTGGGGTCTTACTCGCTTTTCGGGAACCACTCCAAATTTCACGTTGTGGCAAAACTGACAATCCCGAGGCAATATGCTTTTTCCTACCAGACCAAAAGCCTACTTTTTTACTTTGCTATTTACCTGATAGCTACTCGTATAATCAAATTGAGATGCTCTCTTCCTTCATTCTTAGACAATTCAACAATGACACCCCAAATATTTTACTGGAGACTTTAATTTGTACAACCGGTGTAGCATTAGAGCGCCCGCATCAAGTATTCTTGTCGAAAATTGCTCCTTTGGCCTTCGAACAACTAGTCGACTTTCCGACCAGAGGAAATAATATCCTTGACGTAATTTTTACCACAGAAGAACGACTGGTTTTTGACGTTTCTTCCCACGACAACTTGGGAACCAGTGACCATAGCACGGTTACATTTAAGCTAAACTGCTGCCTGGTGGGTACAGAGTACCCTCGCCCACTAAAAAGGAAAATAGACTTTGAAAAATTACGTCTTAGTCTTAGCAACATCGATTGGTCCGAGCTTCTCACACCACATGGTAACGTTATTAATACAGCTTGGACTTGTTTCTCGAACTCTATTACTCTAAAAACTAAACAGAGCTGTGGAAAGCCAAGACCTAGAAGATCTGGTAAGAATTCACTACCAACATCAATTTGGAACTAGGTAAAAAAAATGAAACTATTTAGAGATCGAAACTTAACCCGGTAAGCCTCAGTATAAACAAATACAACTATACAGTTCACAATACTTGGCCAGTATTACAACCTGGCACAACAATTGCGCAGCTAAAGTGGTGCAGGATTGGAACACCTCGGCACTTTTTCGTTTCTACAAAAAAAAAACCAACACTGTGAAAAGCATACCGTCACTCTTATATAATGGCAAATATGCAGCTACAAACACAGCAAAGGCGAACCTATTTAATACTATGTTTGTATCTAACGGAGTCACTGATGATAACCTAGTTTTACCACCAAATGATATTGAACGCAATTTTCTGGCGTCGTCCAAACCATTTCTTAGTTCTATTGTTTTTACCCAACAACTCATACTTAAAACATTGTCAGCACTCAAACCGAGTCATGCAATCGGTCCGGATGGCCGTTCGTCGTATTTTTATAAACAAATTCACCTTGAAATCGGCGAGGCTCTACTGTTTCTTTTCAACCTCTCCTTCCGTCTAGAAAAAATCCCAGAATGCTGGAGTACGGCGGATGTAGTTCCAATATTAAAGACGAGGAACCATTCCGATCCCCATAACTATCGTCCCATAACTATCGCCCCATGCAAAATTATGAAAGCGATCTTTCGAACCCAGGTGCTTTCGTTTTTCTCCAAACGCTATTTACTGGACAATGAACAATTTGGATTCTTACCAGGTCGATCCTCTACCATACAACTTCTTCTGTATCTGGACCAGACGACGAGTGCACTCGACATTGGCATTCCATCAGATTTTATTTATTATGATTTCAAAAAAGCCTTTGAGTCGGTCGTCCACTCTAAACTGCTTGTTAAATTACTTGCTCTCCAAATTTCAGGATACTTACTTCACTGGATCCGGGCATTCATCTCCAACCGAACACAGAAAGTTGTCATAGAATCAATTCAATCGGAATGCCACAATGTGGCAAGTGGGGTGCCTCAAGGATCTGTCCTGGGCCCCCTACTCTTCGTCGTATTTCTACATGATCTCTCTTTTCCTGTTGAGACAGCTATGGCGACACGTTTCAAATTCGCTGATGACGTCAAAACAGGATCTACCATCACCTGTTTTCTGGACGGCTATCATCTTCATACTGATATAAACTTCGTATATCAATGGTCGCTTAAATGGCAGTTGCCCCTTTCGCTAGCTAAATGCTATGTTTTTCATATGGGCATCTCTAATTCCTCTTTGTCCTACGACCTAGGTGGAGCCCACTTACAAGTTGTTGATTGTGCCCGTTACCTGGGGATCTGGTTCTCCAAGGACTTATAGTTTTCTACTCACTGAACGAAGATTGCAGCAACAGACTATCGCAAACTGGCAATAATTAGGAAATACTTTGGGGCCACTAGCATTCATATACGGGTCTGGGCTTTAAGGTCTTTGTAAGACCCCTTCTGGAATACGCGAACCCAGTTTGGTCCCATCACCTACTGGGTGGTATTGATCACCTTGAGGGAGTGCAGCGCACCTTCACCAAAAGCCTGCCTGGTTTCAAGACTCTTCAGGCCAGCTCTCGCCTTCGTAAGGCCAGATTAGAACCTTTAGAATTACGTAGGGTCAGGGCGGACCTCATAATGACTTTTAAGATTTTGCATGGGTTATTACCAATCGATGTACCCTTTTTTGAGCAGACATCCTTTTCGTCCTCCAGAGGCCATTCCCGAAAGCTGCGTGTCGAGCTCACCAACCTGGATTGTCAGAAATCATTCTTTGCCGTACGTGTGGTTTCAATTTGGAACTCGCTCTCCGAGGAGGCAGCCTCTGCCACGTCAGTCTCAATCTTCAAAAAGAAGCTACTAAGCTGTGACCTCGACAAATTCCTTAAAAGGACTTACTAACTCTTTTTATGACTTCCCATAATACAATTTGACTTTTTCTCTCCTTTCCTTTTAATGCTGGGAATGGTATTAGTGGCCTGCCCTTCCGTAACCCCACTCCCACTTTTTGCTGAGGGTAAACCTTACTATTATTATTATTATTTAAATTAGAACGGAGTGGAAGAGGGCTCGTTGCATTTTGTAGTAAAACCTACTATTGTTTCTGAGACGATGGAGATAAATTCAGTTGCAAAGGTCTCAGTCGTACACATTCTGACATTTGTAAAGAAGGATATTTAAATGTACTTCTGAATAAAAAGGCTAGCAAAGGGATCAATAAAGGATTTCGAGTGCTTGTAAACGCTATGCATACTTATCTTCAGTACAAAGATGACTTTACGTACTGTTATACGAAGCGCAAAGTGTTTACAAGATGGAATATCTACTGCCTTTTTAGATTTATAGTTTCGAGTCTTCTTTGTTGCAATATATTTGGAAGGAATATTATTGCACGGTTGCCTTAACAAGTCGGACATCAAGGGTTTGTAGATACCTTTGTTGTTGTTAAGGACACTGTCTTTTAATTATTATACATTTTTATGTACTATAATATCTTCCTACTACCCAAACTTGCTTCGTTAATTAGCTCTACGACTATTATTGTAACTATGTAATCTGTATGATTGTATTTTTTTTTACTTGAGTTCAGGTGTGTGCCTTTTGTGTTTGACAATATTGATATTACGAACTGTTAATTTTAAATAGAAATCGTTTAATTTTTAATGTTGTTTAATGTTTACTTGTATTATTGTTCTTTACATGAATTCGACTGCCTTTGTTTTGGTTTAAGAGATGTTATTTGATACGTTATTGTAACACTATATGTTGTGTTTCTAATAAATCGTGATCATTCTGAGTTGTAGTTTGTTTTTATTTACTTCAATTTTTGTATTTTTTTCTTTTTCTTTCATTCTTCTTTTTGTTTTTGTTTGTGGTCGTGACTGATTACGCTTAAGTACAACTTGTCCAACAACTCGTTTAAAAAAAAGTAAGTAGCCCAACCGGGAAACCTTCGTTTTACCTACGTAATTCATCAGTACTTGACCTTCCCATTGTTGATCATTTCAACCTGTCTATACGACGCCAACGGCACTATCTGTGTAATAAACATTCAAAACTCAGTCATTAGTAAAAGTTGTTTGTCCATCATCCACCTGTCGCTGCTTCTCACGTTTCGTAGCACTCCCTCTTATCGTCCTCCCATCCTCTCTTGTCGAACTGGTTCTCCTACTTCCAACGGCTCCAAGTTCTGTATCTGCACTCTACAAACTAAACTATTTTTTAGTAAACGTAGCAATAGCATATATTAAATACTGTTAATACCTGCTGAGATACATCAGAACCTTAGTGTTGCCAAACATGAGACAAGTCCATCTGGTTGAAAGCTCATCTGAGCCTCCCCCGTACCTCCCCCCCCAAATGGGCGTCAGATTGCTCTTAATACACTACTGTTCATCTATATAAATTTTGTTTTCATGTCTGTACTTTATGCTTGCTGGATGGATGCCTAAATACAGGGTGTGGACATCTGTTGCATGAAGGATACTGCCTTCTCTTACTCTGGTAAGTCTTGCGTTACGAACTTTAACAGATCACAAACATAGGCACTGGCAGAAGTGAAGCTTGGATGCTTCGTCTGTCAGTAAGCAGATTTACCTGCAATCTTGGTAAGGATCTCTCATAACCTAGTGATGTGTTGAAATTTAGCCCATCCCCGCAGGCCAATTTATTCATGGTTTTTTACAGTTATTAGTGGGTTTTGTTGACAATTAACTCATTTCCCATTTAATACTTTGTTGGATGCAATTTGTGATTTATCCAACGGTTTGTTAATGGGACAGAGTGAATTTTCAACATTATCCGAGCATTGTTTATGTACAATTATTTATGCACACATTTTAAATAGGTGTAAAAAACGTGAGTCTATCGATGTTCTGGGATTGACAAAATTCCGATACATCCGTAGCATAGGAGATCCTTATAAATTCTTAAAAAGTAAAGTATTGTTGTGCGACATTTGTGGTGTCCTTATATTAAGTCTTTGTTGTGTCACTAGCTTACCTGTGCAGACATCGACCTGGCAGTGTACATGGTGTATGCGTAATTATGTACGTGGCATATCCTGTTTGGGTTAAAGGGCAGCAAACAATTTACTAGAGGAAGAGAAGGGAAGAGCTGAACTTAAAAGTGTTGCCAGACATAAGACAAGGCCATCTTGTTGATAGCTCATCTGAGCCTCCCCCGTACCTCCCCCCAAATGGGGGTCAGATTGCTCTTAATACACTTCTATGAACTTTAGTAAAAATATAAAAGCTGTATGTAAATAAAACGAGTTAACAATGGTCTAACCATTATTGACTTACAAAGCGAACGTACCAAAACATGTCTAATTATCAGACCTATAGTCATCCTAATATTAATAATCTATATACATATCGCTTAGGAGCACACTTATCGCAGGAACATACTTAATGAAGGATTATTAGGGATCATGAATAAACAAACGCAGCTTCAACAATCAGCAAGATGGCAAGTGGGCTCATTCTTACCAAGGTAGCAACGAAAAAAGGGCGAGTGGCCGACAATGAGAATGGATATGTGCTCTAACAATTAGAAACAAAGACTATTACTTCAATAATGCTGGCTATTAAAGCCCAGTTGAATCAGCAGGAATCAGCTAGCGGGGAAGAGCTAGCAACATTTTAATACAAACCAGCGGAGTCGCTCGCTTCGCTCGCTCATTCCGCGTGTTCTCACTGTGCTCGAGGAGCTTTCATTCTGCAACTCTTATTTATGTTGCTCGCAGACATTCCACATCTAAAACGATCAACCAAATGATCAGAGTGCAGTGCGCGTTTTTCGCAAAGCTTCAGTTTATAAACAAATTAACTAAACAAAAAACGGATTCGCCATTAGGAAACCATACCCTTTCTGACGTGCCACTAAACTGCCAATGAGCCAGGAGGCGAGACACGCGATTTCTACCCCAGTCGGCCTTGGCTTGAAGAATACGCTCGAGGAGCTTTCACGCTAAAACTTTCACGCTGCTGACAGACATTCCACATCTAAAACAATTAAGAAATATTCAGAATGTGCTACGAGTTTTTCTTAAAGTTTCAATTCGTAAACAAACGATATGGTAACCATAAATATTCCAACGGTTTGGCCACCTAATAGATACATGCGCCTCTTGGTCAGATTGTCAGCCATAATACCACTGACAATAGTACTGGACTACGCGTGCTACGTGGAGCAACAATTATGAACCATCCTCATCCAACATGATTCTCGTTGTGTACTGAATGCAGCATAATAGAAGTTTCCAAGTTGTAACTTATCTTTCTACGCAGTCCCTTGTCACAAGGTCATCTGGGAGTGAGGATGTGGGTTTCGTTTCCTGGTTCCAGGCTACTTAATTCTACATCGCCGAATCTTATTTTACCATATCCTCGATAAAGGCATTTTCTTTCTAGCACATGCATGAACTGGACTTGAAACAGGAGATGAGACACGCGATTTGTAGCCCAGTCGGCCTTGGCCTGAAGAAGCCAGTCTTTTTCTGCCACGCGAATGAGCCAGAAGGCGAGGCATGCGATTTGTATCGAGTCGACCTTGGCTTGAAGAAGCCATCCCCTTTCTGGCTTTCACCTAAACTGACAATGAGCCAGGAGGCGAGACACGCGGTTTCTTCCCCAGTCGGCCTTGGCTTGAAGAAGCCTAATCCATCCCCGCAGCAAGACCGTTTCAACGCTGTAGCATGCGAGTTGCTGCATGTTTGAACTAAACATGCTTGGTAATTTTATCGTGCGTACTCCTTTGTGCCACTCTAGGTATAGATTATTTTTTTTATTCAAATGAATGTTGCATACTTTACCTGGGTTTCCTTGTTTCACAAATTCTAAGAATTTTTACTTAAAAGCCATCTCCTTACCCACTACGTGTGATGCTTTGAAACAGCAACCACATGTCGCCTATAATTTTTTGACTAATATAATATCGTACCTAGAAACCATTCGTGTTTACTACAATTAGGCTGGACTATTGCTGAGTAGAGCACTAGCTAATAGCACACTATTGAACGAATGTCAATGTTTTACAAATGTAAACGTGGAAATATTTTCATTCCTTTCCTTTCTTTTCTCACATTTCTAGCCTTCCTACTTCCGAAGTCAGCCTACACGCAGCACGAAATCATACCCCGATATGCGTGTTTACCACAATTACGCTAGTCTGTTGAGTAGAGCACTAGCTTATGGCACACTGATCGAATGTCGATGTTTTACAAATGCAAACGTTGAAATATTTCTAACACCATTCTAACACCATTTCTATCAATATAATTTGTTTAAGTAGGCCTAATTTGCATTTACCATTTAATCTTTTCGTAGCTTTACGTAATTTCATTTAAATTTACGGCCGAATTGGCAGTTTGAATTTGAAATACCCAAAATACAACTCCCAACAGTCGGCCCATGAGTGAGCTGCATGTGCCTCATTCTTGAATGACAGCTATTTGGATTGCAGGCCATAATCCCACCGACAACAATACTGGACCACGCACCGCCTACGTGGCACAACAATTATTGTGGACCATCCTCTCAGCAGGAATTTGTGATATTCCGAAACTAACAATCAACTTCGAAAAATTCGTTGCAACAATGGTCCAAAGGGATTTTTTTCGTTTTTTCGAAGGGAAAACTTTTACCTAGAACTACGAAAATACGCCTAAACGATATCCAGAGTAATTTCCTGTCTTTAGAACCTTTCTCACATTTCTAGCCTTCCTACTTCCGGAGGAGAAGACGTATATATAAACAAACAAACCGACCAACCAACCGTAAGTTTTTAATGGTTACTAGCGGAGTCGCTCGCTTCGCTCGCTCATTCCGCGTCGTCTCGCTGCGCTCGAGGAGCTTTCATGCTGCAACTCTTATGCTGCTGGCCGACAGTCTACATCTAAAACGATCAAGCAAATGATCAGAGTGCAGTGCACGTTTATCGTGAGGCTTGAGTTCATAAACAAACGTACTAAACCAATCCCCTTCTGCCGTGCACCTAAACTGCCAATGAGCCAGGAGGCGAGACATGCGATTTCTCCCCTAGTCGGCCCTGGCTTGAAGAAGCCTTATCCATCCACGCTGCAAGGCCGTTTCAACGCTGTAGCAGGTGAGTTGCTACGTGCTTCAACTAAACATGCTTGGTAATTTTATCATGCATACTCGTTTGTGCCGCTCCTGGCATACATTATTTTGTTATTCAAATAAATTTTGCAGACTTAAAATTGGTTTCCTTGTTTCACAAATTTTAAGAATTTTTACTTAAAATCCATCTTCTTCCCTGCTACGTGTGATGCTTTGAAAGAGCAACCACATGTAGCCTATAATTTTTGACTAATATAAAAGATTTCGCGTAAGGCAAAATCGTACCTAGAAACTGTTCGTGGTTACCAAAATTGGGCTGGACTATTGCTGAGAGGCTGGACTATTGCTGAGTAGAGCGCCAGCCAATAGGACACTATTGATCGAATGTCGATGTTTTACAAAATCAAACGTGGAAATATTTCTGACACCCTTTTCTGTTATCAACATACTTTGTTTAAATAGGCCTAATTTAGCTTTAATCTTTTCGTAATTTCATTTAAATTTAAGGCTAAATGGGTAGTTTGTATTTGATACATCCAAAATGCAACTCCAACAGTCATCCCTTCAGCGAGCTGCACGTGCCTCATTCTTGAATGACGGTTGTTAGCATTGCTAGCCGTAATCCTACTGACAACACTACTGGACCAAGCGCCTCCTACGTGGCGCAACAATTGTGGACCATCCGCACTGCAGGAAGAGGTGATATTCCGAAACTAACAATCAACTTCGAAATATTCATTTCAACAATGGTCCAAAGGGGTTTTTTCGTTTTTTCGAGGGCAAAACTTTTACCAAGAATTACGAAAATACGCCTAAACGATATCCGGAGTAATTTCCAGTCTTTTGAGACCTTTCTCACATTTCTAGCCTTCCTACTTCCGGAGGAAAAGACGTATATATAAACAAACCGACCGACCGTAAGTTTTTAATAGTTATGATGATAGTTATGCGTTTAACTACCATTTCATAGTGTCCCATAGGGTAAATTGGTAATTTAGATTTCTATGCCCGAAGAAGTATCCTGTTTAACAGAAAAACCCTCTGACATTTACCCTCAATGGGATTAACGCACTGCACCAATACAAAACAGTTTGAAATGCGGTGTGTGCAATTCTACAATTTTGGGAATAGACATAGAGAACAATTAGCTGGGGTTAGGGCGAGTAGTTGGGGGAGGTGAAGTGGAGCCACTTCATCTATTTGTACGAATTTTCACATGCTGTGGTGGTGCGCTGAGTGGCATAAAAGTTATCTGAGAGCAAAAAACACCTCAAACGCTATGGCTGAAAAAGTTTATTACAGCCTGAACACGTCATAAAATAATTTTTAAACCATCCTTTTAGGAAAAGCACTTTTTAAAAGTATGGTAACAAATGGCACGTACAAAGTTAAAAAATTCATATCAAACAGCAAGGGCAACAGCATGGGTGATTAAGGCACTTTGGTGCATCGATAACTAGGTTATAAGGGTTAACCTAGGTCAACAACCACAACTTAACGAACACAGTAGCAGTCAACCATCAAATGCGCTATTGTTGATTCTGCTGCAGCATAGTTTCCCCCAAGATCACGAAGAAACCAGTAAAACAGCAATGTAAGAAATACAATTAATTAAAAAAAGCAGGTCCGTTTCAATAAAAATCCGTATTCAAAATCAAACCCAGACTGGTCCATGATGGAGAATTCACAAAGAACAGTTTCTTTATGTTATGCATCACTAAATGTTTGGGGTGGGGGTGGGGGTGGGGATTAGTGGGAGCAGCACTTCATTTATGGGAGATAACAGTCATAAATTAATAAATCCAGTTTTATATTAAATATGATGTTAATTTCAAATCCTGAATGTGCTATCATTTCGATCTGAACAGGGTTCAAAAGATTTCTCTAGCTTTATGTTTAAAAGTACGGAAACCATAACACCAAATTAGGTTTTTTCTGGATTCAAATACTTGTTATGCATTCACAGGAGCAATTTTCGGCCATGCAGACGGGGATATGTCAATTTACACAAGATTTCATTTCGGGCCGGCTGTAATTCTTTTTTTTTGTCTGAATGGCCACTCAACAGCAAAATATAGTTATCGTTACTTACCACGATGTATTTCAAGCTGAAATTCGTTCCTCCTGTTTTACTTCCCTCTTAACTGGTTGAATTTCGTTCTTTAATTATTTTTTTGTTTATTTTTCTGTTAAATTTTCGTACAGTGAAGGCTGTGTAATCATATTGTTTCAGAAACCAAGCTGCATTTGTAAAATGATCTCACAATGCAAATTAGCAAATACACCCTATCTGAAATTTGAGCGATGGTTTTGGTTTTATGCAGCTAGACACTATCTCAAATTTGAGCATAGTTTTTGTTCTAGCTAGCTGACCTGTCAGAGACCATCAATAAATGGAGTTCAAAAGCTGCAGGACAAACTGTTATTAGTCACAATTCTTTTTTTTATTACGGATCAATAAGAACATATATTTAAAAATAATGTCACAGATTGATTGATTCCTAGACAACTATGCCTAGACACCTATACCCTCTAGCTCTGAGAATTCATTGCATAATCTAATAAAACAGTCTTAGGATCTCAGTGCTTTGGTGTATGTCGTCTAAAACCTTTTTCCTCAATAAAAATATTTCTATAAGTTGAAAATTATTTGACAGAATTCAAACTTTAAGGTTTTCTAGTATTAGAATTTTTTTGGTCATACTGAATAGACCAAATAATATATTCGAATATATTACAAATTTATCAACAATGAAGCATTTTTAACCATTTCTAATAAAAACAAATTTTATTTACAGAGGACGAAGTAAAAGCGAAAAGAAAGAAGAAAAAGTAAATAGTTTTCTTAATTATATGATAATTTATTCATAGATAAAATGCTGAAATGTTAAACAAGTTGGTAAATTTTGTACGTAAAAATAAGCGTAATGAATATAGAGCAAAAATATTGCAAATTTTATAATCAAAAAACACTGCCTCAGTTTCCATTGTCGACCAAGTTCACTGAAATTTAACTGCTACATAAAATGAAATGTCCGTGGTTGGGATAAGACTACAGAAATTTTTTCTGATATCATAAGTACTTCTATTGGCCAAAAATTATCAGCCTTTTTGGGTTGATTTACAACACAATGAACTTCTTTTGTTTCTGTAATTTCTTGATTTTCTTTCAGGTTTACCTCATTCATCAAATTTGTTTAATTGAATTAGGACACATTTAATGAAATTTTTTAGGGTTTGGTTACACTGACATTAAACAATGTTGTGATTTTGAATAATGTTGATTGATTTAGTTTAATCTAATCTAGGTAATAAAAATCTAAAAAAAAAACACAGGAAAAATCCAGGCCAAAATCCGCAGAAGGAAACACATAGGAGCTAATCCAAAAGAATAAAAACCCATGGAAAAATTTACCAGTTTTTTTTTCTTATTTGGTTGGTTGAGGTTTGTAATATGCTTAACTGTCAATGTTATTTGTATATTGTTGGGCTGTTGAATCTTTAATGAAGCTTGGCTTGCATGAATATGTACACGAAATGAGCTTACGGCAAAACTTGGGTAACCCTTTTATGTTACACCCTTGCCTTCTACAGTGAATGTGAAGATAAAAAGTTCATTGAGAAAAAACAGTTATCAACATCTTTGTTTCTGATTCCTCAGTATTTGATAACAAGGCTGACGTTTATGGAATCCCAACTATGAATATGCAAGATACGCCTACTTTCCAAGTTATGTCAATATTGTCACTAATGTTCTACAAGCAATTTAATTTTCTTACTGAGAACTTTACAAGCCTCCTTTTTTAACAGGTTTCGCTATTCAGATATAGGACTTCTGTGAGAGATTTTATCATCATACTTATCTGTGCCCATTTATTATTATACATGAATCCTAAACAAAATCTTTCCATAATGCATTTAAGTCATACATCCCTGCATCATAAAGAAGTCTGCCTATCCAAACATAGATCCTAAATTTTTGTTCTGGAAACTGAAGTGGCACATCACGTTGGAAATTATAACACACTTCTGCAGTCCTATGCAGCAGCCAATACTCTAGCACCCCTGGAAACTGCCTTAATTTCTAGAATGCATTCGCCTTAAATTTCCAGACCAAATGTAGGGGGATTGAGGCTTAATGGTGCATCGATAACTCGGTCATTACCCCAACCTCAGTCAAGTCACAGTGCCATGGTCCTGGATGCCAATGCGCCACACGTAACAGAGATGTTAACCAAACACCAAATCTAGATTTTTTTCCAATACCTGTACCTCCTGCAAAAATTAAAAGACCTGGAAGGATGTACAGAATCATTTCCCAATTGACACGCTGTGTCTCACGGAAGGTGAAAATGGCAATGAACACCATCAGGATAGAACAATCAACAAGAACGTGGCTTACAATGAGTGGCTGGCGACACCAACGACATTCAGGAAAGATAACCCCCTTCAAAAGTTAGCAGTGATTAAGGTTGGTATGACCAGTACGAAAACGGGGTAACGCCTCTTCTTCCTAGCAACTGTGGCTACAAGCCGAGTGCCATTTTTGGATAGAGACATTACTACACCACAACTTGTTGCTGTCTTGTTTGTCCACAAGCCTTGCCACGTAGTGAACCATCTCAGACGTACAGTAGAGCTGGTTCACCCTATGGAGAGGACCAGAGAGGGCCCCTTTCACTGCAGCATGCTCATTCCCAGCTATTCGACATGTCCTGAGATCAAAGAGAAAATCACAGTTTTCTGCTTGCTAGGCAAGTGGGAAAGCAGAGATTGGTTTGGCCGTGTCAAGGAGTTTTGAAGATTGTACGTCACGAAGAACTCCAGGGCACTTATGGAGTTACTAATCATGATACAAAAAAAGTGCTTCCCAAAGGTCAAGGATCCATTAAACAGCCTGGTCGAGTGTCAGAAGCTCCGACGAAAACACAGAATAGCCTGATGGAAGGCAACGAAAAACAGTCACTCCCACATGCACACAAGCACATGACACTCCTACTACTGACTTCTACCCATCAGTGAAAAGTTACCTGTTACCTGTATCAGGTGTTCTGATAACGGAACTTCTGCAGGTAGCTTGCTGGCGGAGTAGAGTAGAACTTATTGTGGAGTGAGCAAATGTCTAGTAGACAATCTACTGATCAATTATTTCAAAACCACAGTAAACATACCACCCGGGATACCCCAACACCCGAATTAATGTATCAAGCCCAGAGATGTTATTGAAGGATCTCGATCAGCTACACAACATTTACTTTGAAACCAATTATACAACATTTGAGTACTTTACACTTATAAAAGGCAGATGATTTTACCCATCGATGCTAGCAGAAATCTAAGTGAGTCAGATAGGATCTATCAGGACTTAAGAGGGATCAAAAATCCATAATGGGAACCTGTTATCGTGACTCTCTATGTGGATATGGTGCCAACAATGGATTCAGTTGTAAAACGCATTAGTGATACCTACTACCGCTTGATGGGTTGAAACGGCAACCCTATCTTGGCTTCAAAGTCCTCTTGTAATCTAGACCTTGTGCATGGTATAGCAATCAAAGAAAAAATGAGGGAAATGTGAAAACTCAAGGTCCTCACCCCACATTAGCAAAGCAGCGATAAGACCCCATGGCGTCTAGGAATTACATGCAATTCTCATTGCATCATAGATACATTTATGAAGAATCCACGTGAGTCATACAAGAACACTTTACATGGGATTTCAAGAACAGTGTAACATGGAATCTAAAGAACCTTTTAAAACGGGAAATAGTATACATCCTTAACATGATTTCCGTAGCTTGTTTGTCAGTCGTAAGAATTTCCTAAAACGTTAATGGATTTAAAGAACAGTTTAACATGGTGACACGGTTCCACTTTATCACGTTCCATGTTCAGTGGTAGATGGCAGACAGAAATTGGAATTTATTTCATTTCTACTCAAACAAGAATATTCTCATTCTTGGCAAGTAATAATGTAACACGTTCCATTTTGACTTAATGCCTAAGGTTAAAGAAGCTGTTGCTTTTTTCACAACTTAGCTAAGTACCCAAGTTACGAATTTTTACTCTAAAGCAAAATGATAGATTTATAAGTGTACATCGTTTTTATAGCTAACATTTATTCGTAAAATAATTCTTCAAGACGGTACTTTTAAACTTACTATTACAGAATTGGTTTATCAACCGGTTCGTATTACTCATTTAGATGCACATTCGGAAGCAGCATGATTTTTTTTTCCTTATTTGGTCATGACTGGGAATAGGATGTTCGAGTAAAATGGTATAGGCCTATAAAAGTGGGATGTTTTAACTCAAACATTATAAACTGATATGTGAACATGCTTACAAATGTACTTTAAGAAAGTATGACTGTACAAAAACATCCTCGTTGGACGTGTCATGTTATCTTAGTAACTTTAAGAACTTCAAAAATTGCAGGCATGCTTTACATCCATACAGGTCTTATTCTGTTAGCAGTGGCCTTATTAACTTTGTTGACAGATTCCAGATTATCTTAAGGAAATAAACCAATAAAAAACTTATACATGAGGTGGTTAATAAGTACTTTCCAACCAAAGCTTACGTTTGAGTAACGTAATAACACTTCCGTGCACTTTCTGGAAGATGTAAAAAACCTTGGTCCATTTATGAAAAGTGATGACATACTGTCAGTATAATCCTTTTGGTAAAAGATCGTTGTATACCTGAGATGACATGCAATCGCTCTAATGGAACTTCTAATGGTTGTAAGTAATTTTTTTTACTGATGTTTGAGAACGAGTGAAAATCTTTCATTTTAGTCTATCGTAGTCTGAATAATTCCCTGAATCAGGCTATAGACTACAATGTGAAAATTCAAAAAAGACGTGGCCCACTGACGAAACCTTAATCTCACTAGGTGTGCAAGCTGAAGACGCATTTAATTTTCTGCACTATAATACATTTTGTACCTTGTTCACAACATAAAACAAAATTATTTCCAACAAAAACATCAAGAGTCTGTTACTCACAGTTCGTAGCAACCATGAGAACTCCATGGTGGAAGCGTTTTTCTTTTTTGCATTAGCACTTGCCTGTGCTACCTGTTTTATTATTAATTCTGAAGTGTAGTTTAATATCTGTTTATTAAAGTGGATAGAGATCATCGTCTATCACTATTAAATGCAGAAAATATCTTTTCATTTTATTCTACTTATGGGACTCCAAACTTAAGATCATATTACTTCCTCAACACAGCTATTCATTTCGACTCCCAGTAGATTATACATTTGATTTATATGCAGGACAGCAGACCTTACATTCACATGAAAAAGAAATTCTAAGGATGACACTTTATAACTGATAGCAGGAGAATAGGTTTGCCAACTGGTACTAGTTTTTCTTTCAACTACATTTTGCCTCTTTGCTCATGAGTGTGATAAGATTGTGGCCCATGATTATAGCATAATTAATGTATTCACAGTTCAGCTATGAAGTAATTTGTGTAGCTCTCTTGAAACACTGATATTACCATTTTCAGTAAACTTTCATGCTGGCAGTCTGACAAAATAAACAACTGTTCTCTCCATGAAGATGGTACGTTTGCATAAGTGTTGATATTCCGTCAGACTGTAATAGCATTACATAATCATTGGTGCACAAACCAATACGAAAACAAATTGGGAATAAACTTGAAGCCAATTTACTTTGACATACATATTTATTGTTTATGTTAATAATAGTTTTCTATGAGACCACACATTGCTATTTTTTGCTTTATGCATCAAGTCGGCAAAACGTTAGGCCTATTTAATCATCCTATTATTTAATTAACAAAGCATACGAAAATCAACAAAAAGATCTGTACAAAAAAAAAGTTGATTATTTTTCTTCACATCTGGTAATGTGTCAGCAATATCCTTGTGCACTTCATTCGCGTATAATAGGAAGTATGGTTCTTTACATGACATCTTCATTAACTGCCTTCACTCTCAGCAGACGTTTGCTTCACCAGTTTCTTTCTCCTCAGTTTGGAAGGTATAATTTTTACTGTATTTAACAGTAACATACTGTTGGTGCTTATTTTAGGCCAATTTACATTGATTAAATTCGTGCTCGTGGCATGAATGTACAATGATACCTTTAGAGGTAGCATGTTTGTCAAATTTTAAGTCATATATATATATATATAAATATATATAGATATATATATTTCTTTTAATTTACATATTTTCTGTACATTATAATCAACAGTTTATTTCATTCTTTTCACCTGTGTCCAACAATAAATTTAAGAAAAGCAACCAACTTATGATGAAGCACTCGTCTATTTTTTTTAACAGGAAGTTCAGTTTATGTATATAATTGCTTAATCAGTAATGAGTCTGCTTTCCCCATTACCTACAAATACATTTTCCAGATTTAGTTTTTGTAAACGATGTCAGCACGTGTTGTAAAGTAATACTTTAATATTACAGTTGACCACGGTGACAATGTTGCAAGCAAGTAACATTAATAATTAGCCCCATGTTACGAGGTAAAAAAAAAGGTGAATCATCTCTTTACAGCATTTTAGCATAAGTCGAATGCCTGAAGTATAGTATGCTACCTTCGTCATAAATTTATAAGAAATTAACAATCTAGCCAAACATATCCAAATGCCCTATTTACAACTTGTAAAACAAGGAATAAATGATCATGGTTTGTATAGTGTATATCATAATAGAGGATGATGAGATATGGGTGAAATGAGGCAAAAAAATGCCTTCATCCTATCAGTTCTGTGGGACATTTCCTCTGCAGCGAGCTATTGTTTCGTCTCTTTCCAACCCTGTACCTCACCACCTCAATTGTTTACTTTTTAATGCACTCAGCTTGTGGGCAAATTTGCAGACTTTCCACCTACTCTTGGCCTCTTTCTCATACGACCTAATCTTTGTGACGGCGACGTGGCTGAATGACTCTGTCCTTGATGCCACAGTCCTAAACGGACTTCAGTATGAGATCATTTGTTGGGATCGTGGCGGCCGTGCGGGGATTGCAATTATCTTTAGAAAGGGGGTGACCCTCTTCTTGAATAGCTCAGCCAAAGAAGTTAAATCCTTCTCTGTCAGACTTCCAATAGCTAAATTAAACTTTGTGTTGGTCTAATTCCGCATGGCTTTGACTTAGTTTCCCTTACCAATATTGGCACCTACATTAAATCTTCTTTGATTCCCAGCTCCTCAAATATAGTGTTCTGGGATTTTAACCTTTCAACTGCTGATTGGTCTACCTTTTCTTCTACTGACACTACCCAAGACACATTTATTCACCAAATTGCTGACTGCGGGTTAACTCAGCATGTAACCAAGCTAACACGTGGTCAAAATATTCTTGACATCATTCTAACCGATGATGTTCGTGCCATCTTCGACGTCAATGTTATCGAGCAATTGGGAACAAGCGATCATAATATGGTCTATTTAAAGCTCCATCACTAGCTTTCGTTTCCCCTGTGTTGTCAATCTGTAAGTACTGATTATGCAAAATTGCGGAACCTGCTTGACCTCATAAACTTGGTAGTGGAACTAAACGTTTTTGTCGACGTTAATTCTGCATGGAACCATTTATTGGCTATCCTTCGCAACTGTGCTGCCCGCTGCACGAAAATGTCTAGTCGTTGTAAACCCAGGAATGTGGTTCATTCTAAGGAACTGTCTTCTATTCAGAGAAAAAAGCTTGCTGCCTGGCACCGGTTTCGTGATGAGTGGTCGACTGCTAATCATTCTGCATACTTAACCCTACAGAAATCTTACTCAAATTATGTTAAGAAACTTTACACCAATTAAGAAAAAAAAAGTTTTAAGTGAAGCAAATCCATCTGTCCTTTTTCGTTTCTATCGATTTAAATCTAAATCCTCTCGTACGCTTCCTCCCCTTCAGGTAAACAGAAATCTTATTATTTCTCCTTCGAAGGCAGCTACTTTTAATTACCAGTTCTCCAAACATGGCATCACTGATGATGGCTCTACTCCTCCTATCTGTAGTTTTCTTAGCTCCAACATCCTTCACGACTCCTCTGATGTTGTTTTCCTGGTCTCTGACATTCGTACTGCTATTGGCCGCCTTAGGCCGACCTAATCCGTGGACCCCAACGGGTTCTCTTCTTTCTTCTACAGACAAATTGGTGATCAAATTGCACCTGCCCTACATATCATCTATACACTTTCCTTCTCTTCAGGAACTCTGCCATCTATTTGGTCCACTGCTTCGGTAGTTCTTATCTTCAAGAAGGGCAATGATGCCGATCCGCAGAACTACCGAACAATATCCTTACCGTTGTTCCATGTAAACTAATGGAATATCTGATCCGTGATGCAATGATGATCCACATTAATAATTTCAACCTGATCCACCCAGACCAATTTGGGATTTGCCTGGTAGATCATCTGTTCATCAACTCTTGCTGGTTTTTGATAATTGGACTGAGGCACTTGACCTGGGCATTAATACAAACATTATCCTATTCGATTTAAAAAAAAGCATTTGAGCCGTTGTCCATTCCAAACTACTGTTTAAACTGCATCAGCTTGCCTTCCAGGGAAATTTATTCTGCCTTTATCACGTGGCTCTCCCAACGTGCTTTTGTTGAGGGAGATTACTGCTTGCCTACAGCCTTAATTAGTGGGGTCCCCCAGGGCTCTTTCCTTGGTCCCCTACTCTTCATTCTTTATCTAAACGATCTGATCATCAATGAAAGTAATGTTTCACAGGAGAAGTTTGCTGATGACCTTAAACTCCATTCTCCGGTCATTTCATCTGATGAGACCTTGAGTCTGCAGCATTATATCAACTCAATTTGCAATTGGTAGCTCAAATGGCAGCTCCCACTCTCTTGTGACAAATGTCATTGCGTTGGAATTGTTAAACCCACCAGCGGGTTCAATTATACGCTCGGTAATACTATACTCAAGGAAAGCTTTTCCAGCTTCAGGGATCTTGGAGCATGGTTTCAGCAGGATCTTAAATTTTCTTCACACTGCAACACTATAGCAGCAATGGCCAATCGCAGATCTGCTATGGTCCGCCGGTGTTATAACTCTGGGAACCTTTACACTGGGCTCTGGGCATACAAAGTATATGTCCGACAGGTCTGGTCTCCCTACCTCCTCAAGGATATTGATCAGCTTAAATCTGTCCAGAGGAGGCATACGAAGTCTCTACCAGGTATGCGTACGTTGTGATACAGTGAAAGACTTCATGACCTTGGATTGGAATCCCTGGAATGTAGACGTTTAAAGGCTGACATAATCCTAACTTTCAAAATTATACATTGTTTGCTCCCCATTGAATTACCATTTTTTGAATTTAGTTCGGTGACCCAGAATCGTGGTAATCATTTAAAGCTCGTTTTACCTAAATTTCGGCTTGATTCCGGTAGAATTTCGGTAGAAATACGAAAGCCTACAAGTGGATGGTTTAGATACATGCCTGGAGGGCAAACGGGTGAGTGTGTAGGAAAAAACAGAATTATTTTTGGACACTGGAAAGACTCAGATTCTGTTTTTGAAATTGCGATGAGACGAGTCCAAAGTTAAAAAGGGAGGCGAGATGACGTATTTTGGTTTTAACGCATGTGTACCTGCTACACTCGCAACTGACGTCAGGATAACGCCGCTCGGATAACACGTGTTCGGAACTTGTAGACAAGTGACTCACACAACGATAAAATGTCTCGCTGTCAGGAGTGAGAGAATGTGATAAAAACGAAGGAAGGCGATTTCATTGAATGCAGTGAATGCAAGGGTAAATATCACTTCGAGTGCGCAGGATTATCGGCTTCCACTGTAAAAAGCATGGGGAAAAAAGCAGTTTGGAAGTGCAAACGATGTTGCAAAGCAAGAAATGATTCACAAAAAGACGAAGATGATGATATCAACAGCGAAATCGAAGAGGATGACGAAAATGTTTTCAAAAGAATTGAAAAAAACGTTGACAGAACTCAAAAAAGACAATGAAAAAATTCTACAAAGCATGAAATTCATGGAAGAGTGCTACGAGGAAATGAAAAAAGAAAATACCGAAATAAAAAAAACAAACGCCGAACTGAAGAAAAGAATGGACATCATAGAAGATAAAATGTCAAAAATAACCAAGGAAGAAGTCTGTACAACTGAATTGAAAACAATAATCAACAAAATTAAGCAAATCCAGGATGAAGCAGATCAGTATTCCAGAAATAAAAACATTGAGATCTTTGGGGTGGAGATGATTGGAGGGAAAGATTTGGAGGACACCATTCATCGCCTGGTGGATGGTCTACAAATTACACATTTCGAATATTGGCATATTGACAAGGTACATCGACTTCCAACGAAAAAAAAGACAAACCAGAAACAATCCTCATACAATTTAAATGCAGAGAGTACCGGGACGAATGGCTCATGGGAAAGAAGGAAGAATCACGAATGAGGACAAATTCCACAATGGAAATATGGACAAAATCTACATAAACGAACATGCAACAGCTTTTTACAAAAAAACTCATGTGGAGAACATAACGAGAAACGAAGAAAACGTTTAAATTCGTCTGGTTCAAGGAAGGAAAAATACACTTAAGGAAAACTGAAAAAGAGAAGCAAGTGTACACCATAAAAAATGAAGAAGACTTAGAAAACCTGATTCAAAAGATTAAAATGGAAGAAAAAAAAGAAAAGCCAACAAATGGATGAAGACATTTCAAATGTTACTGAAATTTTTGAAAATTTTAAAATGATGAAAACAGGTTTGATGAACACAAATGGTAAGACCAGTATTAAACGTTAATGTGAGAAGTTGTAGAAAAAATTGGGACAAAATTTGATATCTGACCTTGATAACTGCAAATCAGAATTTGAAGTGATTGCTTTAACAGAAATTAACCTTAAAGAAAATGAAATTATAAATTACAACCTAAAGAATTACGACAAATATCACAACTGCAGGAAAAACCAAAGACGCGGTGGAATTTTGTTAATTGTTAAAAAAAAACACTTTTTACCTTTGACCATGAAAACGTTAAAATTGTGGAAAATGATGCAATCGATGTAACATTACACCTGGTACGATGTAAAATCAGTTTACCTATTGTATACAAACAATCTTCTACAAATAGAAATCTCTTTATTAAGGAACTAAAAATACTGCTTAAAAAAAGGGAAACCTGAAGGACACAGAAAAAGTCTTCATGGGTGACTTCAATCTGAAGACATTGACTGAGACACAAAATGAAAACGAAAGGAATGATATAGAGAAATTTGAAAATCTTATTGCATATTACGGGTACAGCCAACACATTAACGCCCCTACTAGAGAGGAGATTATAGGAAATATGATAACCAAATCATGCCTAGATTTATTCTTTGCCAAAGTAAAAAAATTTGCTTGCAAAGGATATGTTGTCACACTGAAGCCGGTCGACCACTACTACACCGCTGTAGAAATGTCGTGTAACGAAAAAATTAAACTAGAGAGCTGTAAATATGAAAATAAGGGCAAAATGGAACTAAATAAAGAAAATATTATTTTAGAACTTAAAATTATAATTGGAATTTTTAAAGAATATGAATAATTCAACTGAAATATATGACGTGATTGAAAAAACAATCCTGGATATCTACAAAAAAAATAGTAGAAACAAAAAAACTTTGAAAAAACGAATAAGAAAGTGCCAAGAAACGAGTGGATGAACGACTATCTTCTAAAGCAAATTAATGATAAAAACAAACTTTGGAATAGACTTTAAAAAATGGAAAATGTGACAACAGAGCAGAAAATGGAATACAATAAGGCTAAAATCGATGTTAAAAAAGAAATTCTGAAAGTTAAACAAGAATACTATGAACATTTTTTAAAACACATGCAAAAGACAGCAAAAAAAATTTGGGAGAAAATAAATCAGATAACTGGAAATAAGCTGCATAAGGTGGATATTGACGAAAACATAAAGACAAATTTTAAGGATGACTTAAAAACCATTTGTGAAAAATTCTCCACGCATTATGAAAAAAATACCTAAATTAAAAAGGCTAAACTTGAACAACATGTCAGGTAAAAAAGGTAGCAATTACAGGATTAAAAAAAGAAAGAGTTATTGCCAATACTATGGGTATTTTTTATGCAACTGAGAATGAAGTCTTACATATCATCAACAAAATGAAAAAAAAATCCTGCGGTTTTGATGGATTTCTGATGGAATTTTTTTAAGAAACCAAGGAAAACACTTGTGCTTTCATGACAATTCTGATAAATAGCATAATTACAACGGAAATCTGGCCAGACAAACAAAAAAAAAACAAATAATTAGACCAGTTTTTAAAAAAGGAGATAAATCGTGCGAGAATAATTACAGGCCAATTTCACTGCTACCAGTCCTCAACAAAATTGTTGAGAAGTTCTTTGCCAATAGAACCCAAAGCTTTCTTAAAAATTTTAAAATTATAAATATCAATCAATACGAATATAGAAAGGGTATGGGCACTACTGAAGCACTTACACATATCAATAACAATCTTACCAGGGCCCTAAATGAAGTTAAATTTGTAGGTGCCATTATGTTCGACCTCACAAAAGCTTGTGAAAGAAAAAGTTTGTGGTGCACTATAGGAATTTGAAATACTACCTTTCTCTCGGCATGGTTCTCAAGAAAATACACAGAGCAATCAGTTTTAAGCAAGCGCGTTGGCTGAAACCTTGCATCGAATTTAATAACGAGAAATGGCAAGCAGCTACTAACGATTTTGACAAACACCTCTACAAATTGGTAAATAACAACATTTTTGGTTACACGATAGAGAACAAGCGCAAGAGAAAGAACGTCTTGATAGCAATGACGAAAGAAAAAGACATCAAGTAAGCATCTCACCCACGCACCACGAGTTTCACTTCTCTAAGTGAGGGATTTGGTAATTTTTACAAAGACTCCCGCAAACATCATTTTGAACAAGCCCATCATGGTTGAGTTTTGCATCTTGGAACCTCAAATTTTACTAGTCAACCGGTTTCACTACGACCACATGATGAAAAAATACGGACCGGGGAGATGTAAACTCCTAGTTACTAATTCAGATAGTCTATGTTATTCGGAGGAAAAGTACAATGTTTACAAAGATATGGAAGAAGATGTGTCGTCGTTCGATACGTCTGACTACTCCAAAGATTATTTCTTACACTCCGACGTCAACAAAAAAGTATTAGGGAAGATGAAAGACGAGAGCGTGGGTTCCTTATTTCTGAATTTGTAGGTTTAAAGTCGAAGCTCTACAGCGTTTTACAATCGGATGGGAGGAACAAAATGGCTTGCAAAGGCTATAAGAAAACAGCACAAGTGTTGCAAGAAACGTACAAGAATGTGCTGTTTAATAATAGCAACGTGAGAACTCTGGGGTCTTACATTCGTTCGGAGGCTCACAAACTAAAAAAGTCACCATCAACAAGTTGGCTTTCAGTCCCTACGACGACAAGAGATGGGTCAGCAACGATGCAGTCGGTATTCTAGCATATGAGCACGTGAATTCAGCTTAAATTATCTATTTTATCCGTCCAGCTGTTGTACTTGGAGTTATAGCCCTTCCATTTAACGAAATAAAGCATTTTTCCATCTTGTCCCCTCTTTTTACATAATACTTGCTGAACTAGAAATAAATCTGGAATTTGGGTTTTATTAATTTCCTGTTCGTAGAAACCTCCGAGCACCGGTACACCCAACTCGTCCTTCAAAAGATACGTAACTGGTTGGGTTTTTTGCACTTTACGGACCGTGAATACTTCGTTGGTAAAATTTTCCAAACATCCTTTGTGGAAATTTTTTTTTACCTTAGAAATTCTGATTTTATTTTGTATGGCGAACTTTGGTTTCTTTAGCAGTTGTTTAGGACTAGTTTAGCTCAGCAATGGTTCGGGACGTCTGGTTACTTCCCTAGGTTTCAGTTTTGTGGTGGAATGAACCGTGTCGTTGTAATACGAAACCAACTTGTCGATAATGTGTATACACTTGTAATTCCCCTGACTGGTGAATTTTTTCCACATTCCAGTTTTTAGCATTCTGTTGAAACGTTCAACCACGCACGCTTTTTTCTCAAAGTTCGTAGAGTATATGTTTATGTAATGATGCCTAAGTAGCCCTTTGAAGTATTTGTTGTAGAACTCACTCCTAAATATACTTGTAAATTTTTAGGGGTGGTTGCTCCTGAGAGTATCTTCTTGAAAGCTTCGGTAACATATCTAGACCGGTTTTAGATTTAAGAGGAATGGCCCAAGCAAACTTGGACATGACGTTAATGCAAATCAGTAGGTAGTTAAATCCTTTATATAGCTTAGTGTATGATATCATCTCCACCAAGTCAGCCTGCCATAGATCGTTTAGGCCCAGTAGAATCATCTTCCGTCTCGGAAAATTTTTCCGCGTTGGATTGTGAAGTTCGTTTACGAGTTGATCCATTTTTTTTATTTCCTATTCCGAACCTAAGTTTTGTTTTCATGATTTTCTTAACGATGGAAGTGGCTATTTTTTCCCTCCATGCCAGAGATGTATCCTCTCTCACCCTTTGAGCTTTTGAAATTAGAACTTCATCAGCGGCATTGCGACCTTTTAAGTCCGAGCTCTTGGCATAAGCTATAGCGTGTTGTTTGCAAGCTTCGTCTAGTTTATTTATTCCAGGATCTCCTCGTGCCAGTCGCTTCTTCAGCTGAGTTCCAGGACGGCAGTATTGATCCCCCGGTAAATGTATTTCAACGGGCAATTTATCTATGATTTTGTTCACGAGTTCCTTCCCACTTTGACCAAGTAACCTTTTTTTTACCACCTACATCGCAAAACACTATCTCCATAGGTCTGATGTTTCGTGAAGTTGTAGAAACTGGGGCCTTCGACTGGTTCGGAGTCGAATGTTTACATTTGATACAATATTTCATCTTGAGTTCTTTACGGTTTCTTTTTTTTACTATAGTACAATCTTTTTTCATCTATTTAAAAAAGAAGACATCATGGATTCCTTTTCGATTATTTTAACCTGCAAAGTCTCCAACTTGGCAATTAATCTAAACACACCCATTCATATGGACTCAGAAAAAAATTACGAATTTTCTCTGCCTAATTTAGACACTTATAACAGCATACACAACATCACCTCAAAAAATAACGAAATTCAGTACACTACCGATGCTGGCACTTCATGGCACAAATTGTTAGTAAGTTCCGGTGTGTACGAAATTGAGCATTTGAATAAATTTCTCAAGTCAGCGATAGATGCGATTGGGCACAGCAAGGATACCATTACGATTCTTGTGAATCTAAACATGTTAAGAACCAACTTGATAATTACCAATCCGAATTACAGAATATCTTTTTCGGGTGACAAGAGTTTGGCGTTTACAGTCTTGGAGTTTGACTTAGGCAACTACGTCAGAAGTAGTGAAAGTCGAAATATAGTCGACATTATGAGTGTAAATACAATTTTTATACACGTGGATATCATCGGCAATTCGTACCTGGACACCGACTTTCAGCCCACTTTATATTCATTTTATCCCAATTCACCGCCCGGTTTCAGAATCATAGAGTCCCTGCATAGTTTAATTTACCTCCCAGTTACTACAAAGTTAATCAGAAGTATAAGAGTTTTGCTCACGTCTCAGACCAACGAACCATTGGATTTAAATGAGAAGCTCACGGAGCGACTTCATTTGAGATCTACAAGTTAAATTTAAAAAAGGGTATAAATGGTCGTGTTTGGAAAAAAGGGAAAGAACTCTTTCTTTATTTTAACTCTAAAATAAATAACCAAACGGTTTGACGCCTGGAAACAAAGCTTTCATCAAATTTATAACAACATCCATAAAATTAGAATATTAGAAGATTACTTAAAAATCAATGAACCTTTGGTGTACGATTCATCGATCGAGTCTTACCAAGCTGTCGACGCGTCATTAAGCCTCATTTCCCCCCCCCCTCTTACACCTACCACGAGTACAATCCTATTGTTGGTACCAATCTCAACAACGTAAATTCCGAAATACGCTTACATGCAGAAAACCAAGATTTATTTCTGAACGTTTCCAACAGACACCTTCTGATTAAAGGGAGGTTGCTTAAAGCTAATGACTCGGCTTATGCCGACACTGATGTAGCCTCATTGATTAATAATACTTCCATGTTCCTGTTTTCTAATATCTAATACCATCTCGGTGATAAACAAGTTGACGAGTTAAATTGTCCTTGGTTCAGTACTCTGATGCAGGGACTACTCACCTATGGTTCGGCCAAGCGACCAGCTTTGCTCAGCCAGTGCTGGGCGTTGGACAGTATGGCTTCTGTCGATGCTGAACTACGCTATAACTTGGGGTTCAAATAGCTGCATGCGTCCATCATCGTCGAAACAACTTCCAAGGAAAGCTTTACATTCGCCATCCCGTTGAAACACGTCATGGGGTTTTTCAAAAATTACGATAAGTTAATCTACGTAACTAAACACGTGCTCAAACTCATGAAAGCAAGCGACATGAACGCCATCTTCAAAGCAGCGGCAGCGGCCAATGGCAAAGTCGTTCTAAATAGCATCAGCTGGCAAGTTCCCAATGTAGTTGCCTCGATCGAGCAGAAACTTAAACTGTACAATCTTATCTACCACGGCGCATCCGTGGATTTGGGATTCAGTTTCTGGCATTATGATAGCTGCGAGCTCCCTCAAAATATCAGCTTCATTTGATGCGTGCTGACTACTTCCGCGGTCGAAAAACCTAGGTGGATAGTTCTCGCTTTTCAAACTAAAGGGCAAGACTCTTCAGTTAAAAACCCAAGTGTGTTCGATCACTGCAGTCTGCAAGACGCTCATGTAGCTCTAAATTCAGAAACATATTCGTTTCTCGATTTGAACGCAAATTATGCTACTGGAGAGAATGTCGGCTTGTACAGAATGGCGCACAATTTATGCAGCTGTGCAACGACACCAATGACTTGAGTTTTGACTTGCTTCGGTTCAAGAAAGCCCATCCTCTCGCGATGTTCGATTGCTCCTAACAGTCCGAGAGGATTCAATTGGGAATCGTGGACTTACCGCCAGCTCATGCTACCTTTCATTCTCTGCTCATTGGAGACAGGAAAAAAATGAATTTAAAGTTGGAAAGAGGTAAATGCGAAGTTGTTTAAAAAATAATTTCGATTATAATAAAAAAGATAATATGGTGCACAAAAAAAGATCACGAGAAAAGAAAGGCGGCTTTTTGCTATAGGACCGATTTTAGCCGGTATTGGAGGGATGTCGGGAGGAGCTGCAGGGGTGGCATCCGCCGTAAAAAAGGCATAAATGTTTTGCAACCAGTACATCCTGACTCTAGACAATACGGGACACCCTTCAAAAAGTCAACACAAAAATTACATACATTTCTTCTTCGTTTACTGCTTTCCATTTGAGCCTAAATACTCTCTCATTTTTTGCAGGATTAACACGAAAAAATTCGACAGCTCGTTTGTTGTTGCAATCAAACAAATATTTAACAATTTTCCTTTGGAAAAAAATTTCAAAACAGTCTGCAGCTGACAGGGCTTGTGTTTCATCAAATGCTGGGTGTAACAAGTCGTAATTACAAACAATCTCGGGCAGTGCCGATGGGCGCACATCACGAAATGGATCAGAAACATATTTCCAGTTATCAAGTTCACGAGGCTCCACGATTTCGTCTTCATCACTTCCAGAACTAATTTCACTACCACTATCACCACTTTCATCAACTTGTTCCGAATACATAGGTTCGTACTCCAAGTTGCTTGCATCACTATCATCACTAGCCATATTTGTAGGCCTAAAATACCGCCTTGGAGGCCGTGTGGTTGTACGTCTTTGTTTACGTTATTTCCGGTGATTTTTTTGCTTTTCAGGATCTGTGGCGCCATCTAGCGATCAATGAAAAAACTAAAATGCTATTCGTAACTACTGCAGCCACAATACCAGCGAAATTTGCAGCTACTAGAAGCAATAGAAAGACGACGTATTCACGTACGTCCATGTTTTGTCCACCATGACACGCACAATGTATTCATGTACGTTCCTGGTGCTGAAGGGGATTAATGCCTCATTTATTATTTCGTTTATTTCTACTAATAAATCAGTTGTTCCCTTTTTCCTTGTGTATCCATATTGTACATACGTTAAAATTTTTATTTTTTCCAAAAATTTCCGCATATTATTGGAGTCATACCCCTTCCATTTAACCAAATAAAGCATTTTTCCATCTTGTCCCGTCTTTTTACATAATACTTGCTCCACTAGAAATAAATCTGAAATTTTGGTTTTTTTTTATTTTCTGTTCGTAGATACCTCCGAGCACCGGTTCACCCAACTCGTCCTTCAACAGATACGTAACTGGTTTGTTTTTTTGCACTTTACGGATCGTGAATACTTCGTTGGTTAAATTTTGCAAACATCTTTTGTGGAAATTTTTTTTACCTTAGAAATTCTGACTTTATTTCTTATGGTGAACTTTGGTTGATTTAGCAGTTGTTTAGGGCAAGATTAGCTCAGCAACGGTTCGTGACGTCTGGTTACTTCCCTACGTTTCAATTTTGTGGTGAAATGAACCGTATCGTTGTAATAAGAAACCAACTCATCGATAATGTGAATCCACTTGTAATTCCCCCACCTGGTGAATCTTTTCCACATTCAAGTTTTCAGCGTTCTGTTGATACGTTCTACCACTCTCTCTTTCTTCTCAGAGTACGTAGAGTACATGTTGATGTTATGACGCCTAAGTAGCGCTTTGAAGTCTTTACTGTAGAACTCACTACCTAAATCTACTTGTAAATTTTTAGGGGTGATTGCTCCTGAGAGTATCTTCTTGAAAGCATCGGTAACATATCTAGACCGGTTTTAGATTTAGGAGGAATGGCCCAAGCAAACTTAACCATGACGTTAATGCAAGTCAGCAGGTAGTTAAATCCTTTATATAGCTTAGTGTCGGTATCATCTCCACCAAGTAAGCCTGCTATAGATCGTTTAGGCCCAGTACAGTCACCTTCCGTCTCGGAAAAATTTTCCGCATTGGTTTGTGAAGTTCGTTTACGAGTTGATCCATTTTTTTAATTTTATTATTCAGAACCTAAGTTTTTTTTCATGATTTTCTTAACGACGGAAGCGGCTAGTTTTTCCCTCCATGCCAAAGATGTATCCTCTCTCACCCATTGAGCTTTTGAAATTAGAACTTCATCGGCAGCATTGCGATCTTTTAAGTCCGAGCTCTTGGCATAAGCTATAACGTGTTGTTTGCAAGCTTCGTCTAGTTTATTTATTCCAGGATCTCCTCGTGCCAGTTGCTTCTTCAGCTGAGTTCTAGAACGACAGTATTGATCCCCCAGTAAATGTATTTCAACGGGCAATTTATCTATGATTTTGTTCACGAGTTCCTTCCCTACTTTGACAAAGTAAGCTTTTTTTTTACCAGATACATCGCAAAACACTATCTCAATTGGTCTGATGTTTCGTGAAGTTGTAGAAACTGGGGCCTTCGACTGGTAAGGATTCGAATGTTTACATTTGACGCAATATTTCATCTTGAGTTCTTTACGGTTTCTCTTTTTTACTATGGTACAATCTTTTTTCATCTATTTAAAAAAGAAGACATCATGGATTCCTGTTCGATTATTCTCACCGGCAAAGTCTCCGACTTGGAAATTAATCTAAACACACCCATTCATATGGACTCTGAAAAAAATTACATATTTGCTCTGCTTAATTTAGACACTTATAGCAGCAAACACAACATCACCTAAAAAAAATAACGAAATTCAGTACACTACCGATGCTGGCGCATCATGGCACAAAGTGTTAGTCCCGATGTGTACGAAATTGAGGATTTGAATAAATTTCTCAAGTCAGTGATAGATGCCATTGGGCACAGCAAGGATGCCATTACGATTCTTCCGAATCTAAACACTTTAAGAACAAACTTGATAATTACCAATCCGAATTACAGAATATCTTTTTCGGGTGACAAGAGTTTGTCGTTTACAGTCTTGGAGTTTGACTTAGGCAACTACGTCAGAAGTAGTGAAAGTCGCAATATAGTCGACATTATGAGTGTCAATACAATATTTGTATACGTGGATATCATCGGCAATTTGGGCGGGAGGAACTGCCGGGGTGGTATCGGCCGTAAAAAAAAGGCACAAAATGATGCAAAAATTCTGGCTGAACTAGTGCGGCAAGCAAGTGGGAGGTTCCGGCTCGAAGAAAAAAATTAGCAAAAAAGAAGCAAAAAATTGCCCTGTGGCAGAGGTTAAGATCACCCAATGTTTAATTGACTTTAAGAAACCTTTAACAAACTTTGATTTAAACAGATTGGCTTGAATAATGAAAATCCCAAAATTCAGAGGTACTTTTAGTAAAGACACGCTTCCCTTAAAACTTTGGCCTACTGGTGAAAATGGAATAGTAAACTTGGAAGATTTCCACGATGGAGATGGAAGTCACTGCATAGCTTATTTCACCGTTTCAGGAGAACCTTGTTATTTCAATAGTTTTGGGCAACATGGGTCCTCCCCAGTCTGTGGTAAACCACTTGGGAATGGGAATAAAATACAATTACGAACACGTACAAAACTTTGACCAAATTTGGTGTGGTCACTTTTGCTTATTTTTTCTAAGTGCCTTCTCTAAGGCACATAATTACGAAGCTGGGTTAGGTAGGATGAGACGAGTCATCTATTGAAAAGTTCAAATCTAACTGGAAATAAACGTCTTCTACGTGAAACTCTTCGAATGCCTCTACCGTGAGGGGCAACTTTTTTCTATTACGTAAGATATTTAGAAAACAGTAACTGTCGAATGCTCGTTCTTTAATTTAGTAATGTAAAGGGCTCTTGTACCTATGTTACATTTAGCAACTAGTGCAACACTCAGATAGCTGCAGTAGAAAATTGCTTTATGAATTAAACCTGAACTTGTACGCACGAAGCTCGAGAAAAGAACCAGAATTAACGAAACAATCGCTTGCTTTTTCCAAAGGGTTTTTAATGCTGAAACTGATCAGCATGAAACCGTTTTTATGCACAAATTTCCTCGTAGCCGTGTCACTCGGCTAAGTTGGCTTGCTTAGGTTTCTAATTTGTTTGTTCGCGGCATTAAAATGTTCTTTCCATTCGTCTTGTAACATGCAATTGTTGTCGACAAATACCCTAGTAACAGCATCATTCAGCAAAGTAGGATCGTTTAAATTTCTAATGTGCTTGTGCGTTGCATTGAAGTATACTTTCAGGTCATCCTGTAATAAGAAATTTCTGTCAACATAGCCTTACAATGCCGCGTCATCAGCGTGCCGGGGAAAAGCTATGTCCTTAATTTGCTTCTTCTTCGCAAAAAAATTCCCTCGTCTATGTATAACACATTTTTTTATGCTAGAAACGGCGGAAGCTAACTCATCGCTGAGATGAGTACTGGCAGGAGGCAAGTCCGTTTTAAGTTTCTGAATTTCCATTTTCAGAGTATCGATGTGAGAATAATTTACTGCGTCTTCAGAGTCTATGGCTGCTCTTATGTTGGTTAAACGCCTACTTTGCATATCATAGTTGCTTTCGGGTGTCAACACGTACCCTAGTCCAGGCTGTCCCCTCGGACCAACCCCCACCATTTCACCCCTTCCCCTCTCGATTGTCCAAACTTATTAACAGGCATCTTTTTAAATATACACTCCCTCCAGCATACGTGGCAGATTAAGAAACGAAGCAATAAACAACATGCATTAAAGACCTGGTTTGTGAGGATACAAGTTGCAATAATCTCAAAAAAAGAAAAGAAAAAATAATTGTCCCAACAGGGACTAGAACCCAGAACACACGGATAGTATTAATACCCCGACTTAGTAAGCGACTGTTATGGGTCCTAGTTCCAATCGTGGCAGCTGTATTTTCTTTCTTTTTTTTATCGTAGTACTTTTTCTCAGAAACTGGTGTTTAATGAATACGCTATGCAATCATTTTCGTTCATTCTTTCCGATCACTTTCGTTCCGATCATTTTCGTTCTTTCAATATTAAAAAAGGAATAACCTCAAGATGTCTCAACCAACCTGGAAAACAAGTATCTCAAATCTCTCGCAAAAAAAAATGCTAAAAGTTAAAGATGATAAAGGTACAAAAATTAACTATGGTTTAAAGTATAACTTGTCTCCTTCCATACAGTTTTACGATTTAAAGGGTACGGAAACTCCTTTTTCGAACGAAAGATTAAAATATAAAGGCTGGATTTTGCCCAGCGAACCAGAAGCTGAAAATTGTTGAAAAATCTTAATTGCTACATCTGTAAAAAACTAGAGATTGAGTATGAAGATCAGAAACCAGTGTCCTTGACCATGTTCAATTATCCTAATTCTATGCACACGGCTTCTCCCTGTTACTCCTCTTGCGAAAAGGCAAGCGACTGCAATAAACCGCTATGTCTTAGAACTTGGGTTTACGAGAATATCCACAAAACAAAAGGTAAACAACAAAAACGTAATAGACAAACCGTGGTTTAACTTACCATCTTACAGTGCTTTAAACTTGATAGAAGTTAACGGGAGAATTAATACAGTATACGTTTCATATGATTCTCCCAGTAACGTGAAGTTGTGGTGCACCGTTGAATATGAAGTAATCCATCCCGATGTCTCCAGCAACAAGTTTTCTGATGAAGACTTTACGAGTTTAGTATCTCTGTAAGCAATAAAAAAATGTGTAAATAAAAAACGTGATGAAAATTATAAACTGCCGTACGATTTTTTGTACCTAAGAAAGAACCGAAAAATCACCCATTCTTACCTTCAAATATCAGATGCTTAATTATGGGGCCCGCAAATTGTGGAAAACTAACTTACTGTTCAATTTCATCTGTAACAAACGATGGTTGGATGATGACAGTATATTTATTTCCTGTAAAACTTTGTGTCAACCAAAGTACAAAGCATTTCAGTCTACATTTGCCGAAATTCAGGAGATAATTGGACGAGATGTCGCATTTTTCACGGTTCTCAAATAGATTTAATTCTACTCGAAGAACTGGACCCAAAATTTAGAAACCTGATTCTGTTTGACGACTGTCTTTTAAATAAATAAAAAAAAACATCAAGCGCTACTTTGCCCAAGGACGCCATTCAAATGCCGATGGTTTTTATTGCAGTCAGTCTTACACGAAAATTAATTGAATTATCCTTTTTCCAGCGGATGAGTTAAATTTGAAACATGTTTAGGAAAATCACATTGGCCCTGACATGGAAGTTACAGAGTTTAAAACGTGTCAAAATTATTGGAAAAAACCTTACGTGTTTTTATCAATTAACAAAACCTCAAACGAGGGCCAATATAAACGTTCAATTTTACATATTAAGCAAAAGAATGGAGATAAAACTAGAAATCACAAAGCTCAAAAGGCGTTTAACTAAAAAAAATTTAAATCGACGTTTGGGTGAGAGAGAGCAAGAAGAATCACTACAAGAATTTTTTAAACCGGTAGTAAGCACCCTGAAATCAAGACCGGTCTTGGGTGCAGCCATGCAAACTATGCCGATTAAAAACACTGTAGCCACATAAAGTATGCCGATTAAAATTTACAAAGAAGAAGATAGTGACGAAGAATATTGTGATGAAGGTAACTACGGATCACTGGCTTTATCACCATCTCCTGCAATTACTCCTAGTCAGAAAACATTGCCGACCTCTTTCGATTACATCCTCGCCCAATATTCAAGTCCAGCTTTAGCTCATATAATGCGAATTCACCCGAGTCCAAAACTGAATACGCAACTACGAGCACCGGTTCTAAACTCACTACTTCATATTCCACGGTTCAAGCTAGAAGCATTTCAACACCGCCTGAGCTTCCAAACATCACCACTATAAGGTCCGTTGTTAGTTTGTTACCTGGTCGCAGTATTGGGTTACAGTATGATAAGTAAAAAGGTGAGCTGACCTTTGATAATAAAATGGTTAAAATCTTTGAGAATGATATAGTGGTCGAGAACCAAAAATACGTAGGAAGACGTTGCCTTTGGAACTTGCTAGTTTTCAAAGATTTGAAAGAACCCTCCCTCACACCAAAAGTTAAAACAGCTTACGCGGCAATGTTAAAAAAATACTAACGCTATTTATCACAACAACGACCCAAATACTCGTTAACCTAAATCTAATTGGAGCGCCAAGTGCAGGTCTATTATCGCTCCGATATGGGACGACTTCAAAAAACAAGGGATGGGCATGGTTTAAAAAGTGGGTAGCAGAGTCGATTATAAATATTACGATGATTCTAATGACTTGATAAAGAAACTCAGGCATTTGTATCAGTCCACTCTGGCAGGTTACGAGCTGCATAGAAATGAGATGATTGAAATTTTATCAGAAATACGGCAAAGACAAATTATAACTGACCACCAAAAAACAGTAGCTTATCTAAATTTGGGGTTAGGTTCAATAAATCAAGAAACAGCTTATTCTAAGTTCACGAGTTATGAGCAGTTAATTTAAAAATATGAACTTGATGGTAGCCACACAATCAGGGATGTGTTTCTTCGAAGTTTTGTAATCACCTCAAAATACATTAAAATACTTGTAAATTGTTTTTTACATAATAACCAACTTAAAAATCCATTTTTGGTCTTTTCCCACATTTCGAAAGAAAGGCAGTCACATGCCTGCAACTGGTCTTGGAAAAACTGCATTACCTGTCTGATGAAATTCGAGCCAAGGCAACTGACTTTACATGTTAACCATTACATTTAACATAATATGTAAAGTTACAAACATCTTTTCCACCCCCTCCTTCCCCCATTTTCTCTCTAGGAAAAACTGGCTTACCTATCTGAAATTTGAATCAATGCAACTGACTTTACACGTTAACCATTACTTTTAACATAACATGTAAAGTTACGAACATATTTTCCACCTCCACCCCATTTTCCCTCTAGCAGTTATGTGTTTCTTACGCAGAAACCCTGATTTTTGTTACCACCTCAAAAATACATTAAATACTTCTAAGTTGCTTTTTGCATAAAAACCAATGTAAAAATTAGTTTTTTAGTCCTTTCCGACTTTTTGGAAGAAAGGCAGTTACATGCCTGCACACAATACAAGACACCTAAGAAGCAGGCAGGGGGACTTTACATTCTACGTTATAGCAGTAACTTTTTATAAAATATAAAATTAAATGGCAACACTTAACAGCTGCTTCCTAGTATAACACTAAAAATTCGTGTCCCCCCCTTTGAAAAGTTCGGAGATGAACATACGAGCAAAGACATAATTTTAACTGTCACGTATAAATACAGCACAATAATTTATCTAGAATTCTAAAAGTCCCCTAAAAGTCCCTAAGAGGTCCCTAATTAAGTTTACAAAAGGGTCTCTAATTCTCCCCTAAAATTCCCTCAAAGTCCCAATTAAGGTCTGTAAAGAGGCTCCCCTTCCTCCTCTTCCTCAAAAAATACTGAATTTAATATTATAGTCTAGATTTGAGTTTTTTTTTGTTTTTACATCTCTGTACTGTTCAGTGCCAACCACAACCACTTTATTGTAAATAAAGTTGGCACTAAACCACCCCCCAAAAAAAGTCCACCACAGTTCTTTTTTATAGTTTCAAATTAAAACACATTTATAAGACAAAAATTGTATTTTCATACCCTAAATATGCACAAAGCATTATCATTACTTTGAAAATACTAAAAACTATTATAAAAATAATAACTTGTTATAAATGTCAAATTAAATGACAGCACTTACCCCTTGATAAACTAAAAAAGCAGTTGTGCTAGTTAAAAAGAAAAATCTACATTTACTTTCCTGACTAAATTGAGTACTTTGTCAGCTCAACTTAGCTAGGGAAATGCTTGTGTTAATAAAACCCCTAGTTGTCTTCCTGACTAAAATTGAGTTCTTAGTAAGCACAACTTAGCTAGTGAAGCGCTTGTGTTAGTTAAAAAGAAAAACCTAGCATTGCTTTCCAGACTAAATTTGAGCACTTAGTTAGCTCAACCTAGCTAGGGAAAGCTGAAGTGCTCCCTCGGCTGTGCAGGGAAGCAGTGGTTTAAACCACAGAAAATCTTAGTTTATATACTGTTTGGGTGACCTTCTTAACCAAAAAGTAAAAGTTGGTTTTAAAATTTCAAAACGGTCCAGACAGGATTTCATTTTTTGCAGGCTAGTCTACCTCTATAAAACCAGTTTTCGCAGGTGAATTTGCCATTTGCATAAAAATTTTCGCATGGGACGGTTTAACTGTAAGAGCAGGTAAGAAGAACGTTTATTTTATTTATTTTATACATAAACAAGGCTTAATATAAGTTTTAGGGTAAGACCAAATCTTAAAATAAGGTTTTAAAATAAGTTTTTTTTTATTCTATACTTAGTAAACCTTCAAATTTGCGACTTTTGTAGCAAGGTTTCTAGGTAGCACTAAGCGGTAAACTGAAAGTAAAGGTGCCAACTTTTATTACAAATTATTACAAGCTGGCATAAATATTCGGTTCAGTTGAGTGTCATGTACACAAATACACCGTTCAGTCTAAATATGTTGTTAATTAAAAATGTATGGTTCAAAATTAGCCACTCTACGGAATGCTTATGCTAATCTGGTCACGAAGTACTACACAATAAATTGGCAACTGTCGCATTTTTTCGTGTGTGCTTTTACAATTCTTGATTTTAATCATAGATTAGGCACTAGTTTATGACAGTGTTTACAGTAAAATTGGCAGATTATTTACACAAAAAAACCCCGACTTTGGTATAAATCCATCTCAGAATTTGTTATTAAATGTCATACACCTCATGAATTTATTTTTAATGTCACTTTAAGTTCAGTTAATATATATATAAAGGCTTGTTGTTTTGTAAACAAAAGTACATACCTTATGTAGGAACAAAAATTGCACGGGTCAATCTCTCTTTTGGCCTACGTAAGCATACCGTAAATAAAGATTTGGTTAGTTTTTCCTAGCACGCCTCAGGCACTTCTGTTGGTATATCCTGGCAGTTAAAACCACCTAATTTTGTACTAACCGACTTTACTCTTCACTCTAGCACCGTTTCGCTTCACATATCCGAGGGGAAACATGTATAAACTTCTCAAAAATTATTCAAAAAGACGTAAATGCTAAAGCCGACACTGAACTGCGACCTCGCCCGCAGGTCATGATCCGGAAGTTGGTAGATGGAAAACCTTCACTAGAACTAACCTACAAGTTAACTACAACAAAAGATTGCTTTTATTATTCTCAGTTTCGTGTGCTTTTGTTGTTATTGTCAGTTAGTTTAGATTAGTTAGACTAGGTTAGGTAGGTTAGGCAACGCGAGTGACTAGCATAATTTTGGAACATTAATTTAGAAAAAAAATTCTGTAAACTTTTAGTGATGTGCAAATCAGGTTTTCTGGCTACCCTTCTTCCCTGAGAATGTAGCCAGAAGTGGCCGTTGCTCGCCAGAGACTGTTAGTTCCTTAAGAGGTCAGTGGCACTCTAGGACTTCCACAACTTCCACTTGTAAACAAAGAGGCAGATGAACCGACCCACATCCTGACGGGGAAAACAGAAAACAAAAAAACCTGCAAAAATATTCAAATAAGAAGGGGCAGGGAGGACACAACAAGAAAGTTACACCCCGAAAAATGCTCCACAAACTGCAACACTTTAAAAAAACCGCCTAAAAAAATTAGGAGGGGACCCACAAAATAGGAGGGTCCCCCATCTGCAGAGGAAGGAGGGAGCCAGCATGGGGGCCTGGGGGGTTGCTCAAAAGGGCTTGCTTTCCACCAAAACATATACTACTGTGTAAATTAGGAAAAGCAATGGTTCCAGTACAGATCCCTGTCGAACACCGAATTTTGAATTTTTTAAACAGCTGCTTTCATCCTTTATTTTACTACCATTTTCCTATTACTTAAGTTACTTTTAATAATATTTTTCCTCAGAGTCCTATTTTTTCACTTTAAAAAAGCACAATTTCAGAATCAAAAGTATCAGAAGCTTTTTGTAAATCCACTACAACTGTATCCACATACTTTTCTTTATTTAACCCCTTCCACTCCAGGTACAATTAACAGTTATCATTTCCCAATACCAGCATGAGTATGTATTGCTGTGAAGCCCCAATGCAAAGCATTGTTTTCAGGGGCCGCTTCTCTAGGGTACTGCTGGAAAGCACCATTGAAAAGCATTGTTCAAGGGGTAGCTTCTCTCATGTAATACTGTGAAGCCAAATTGGAAGGCAATAATATTCTGTATAATAATTACTGCATGATATGTTGCAAATCACCACGTTACAGTATGCAGGTGCCAATGTTAAGGAATACTAACTAATGTAAAAGGGATAGACAATTATTTTTTATCCAATTTTCTTGTTTCCAAATATACTTAATTTTATTTAACAAATATTGTTAGGAACTAGTAGAACTATGTTGATGTGTCGTTTACAAGGGCCCAGGAAAAAACAAAAAAATGGGGCCCCCTTACGGGGCCACAAAATCTAAGCACAATTTTTTAGTTAGAATTTCTGAATAAGCTATTTTTTACATGCCAAAAGTGCTTTCTACATTACTGTTGTTGCCAGTGGCAGACTCACGGTGGGGGGGGGGGGGAGAGAGGAACCTGCTGCAATTTTTATCCGTTGGTTGGGAAGGAGACAGAATTAATTTCTACTGAATGTGGAAATTTAAGTAAATGCTTACTGGAATGAAAGGGTAAATGTTTTGATAAAGTTACTCCAACAGATACAAGCCATGGAGTTCTGCTATGACGCAATAACACCCATTTTGAAGAAGAAGCCTGGTAATTCATACAACAAAATACGCCTAAATCATGGCGTTTCGGGGCTGATGATCTGCACTATTACAACATTGTTAAATTTCTACTGACTTAAATTACAACTATTCCAAATGAATTTTTAAGTTATAGTTTGCTTGCTAATGGGATGCGCCATTAGCCCCAAAATATAGCAATTTTAATGCAATTTGTTGTAGGGCTAGTTGGCGCTTTTTATTCAGAGACAATATGCTTATGCATTACATATTTTTTGCTTCTTGAAATAACCTTCCAAATGTAGCCTGCTGCTACACTATGACATAAACTGTATCAAAATTTATCTAGGAAAATTTATCATTATACAGTATTTTTCAAACCAATATTTTTCCAAACAATAAAAATGTCAGTCCTACCTTCACTCTTGCAAATTCCACTTGGTGAAGTGTTCAAGGCTGCAAAATGCTGGGGTTTCAGCAAAACCACTGAACATTTTCGTACCATCTTTCGGATTCTGTCTTGTGTACAGACTTTACAACGGCGCTGTGGCCTACGTTTCGTGGCTGTTGCAGGAATAGGAACAAATGTGTGTACTTGTGCAGTATGAACTAACTGTTCAGTGGCACATTCCTTAGTCAAGTCTTTCAATGCAGGAGAATATTTCGGTAATAATTCATCACTAGCCGTGAGGATGTACTCCAGGTACGGGATATTTGCCTTGTTTGTCAGTTGATATAAAGCCTTGCTGTTTAGCAACATCCTAGATGCCACGTGAATGCCGATTTTCTTAAACCATGCTTTGGTTTTGCGACAACAATCATATGGTTCTAGGTCTTGATCATAAGCATCCACTGCACCCATAAGTTGATTGTATACTTCAATGTGCTTTGGTTTTTTAAGTGTTGTTGTCAACCCCCTGGAAGAAAAGGAGATTTTTCTACAAATCCTGTAGTTTCTCTTGTGGTGAGAATATGAACTGGTTTGTTATCTTGCCAGCAAACCAGCAATATATTTTGGCTACGCACGAATGCTGCTTGACCCTTCATCAACGTTTCTTCGAGTAATTCTTTGGGCACACCTGTATCTACTCGAATAGTCCCTGTCACCAGGGTCTGCTGTATTAGAAAAAATGAGCAAGCCTTGTTGACAATTACCAGTTATCAATAATTTTGTGAGAGCCCTTATTCAACAAGGTTCTTGCTAAAAATACAACAATCCTTTCCGATACACTTAGGACAGCGGCACCTGGATGTTCTGGCGTGTGATATCGGTCCTTACCTATGTCCACATAAAAGTTCCATGTGTACCCTCATAACTCAGGAGTGCTGGGGCATAAGCAGTACATTTTTATGCCAAAACCCCTACGTTTTGTTTTAATGTAAATACAGAATAGTAGCCTACCTTTCCACAAAACAAGGGCTTCATCTATAGCAAAATGTTCCCCAGCATCAAATGTTTGCATACAAATTTCACGTAACATAGACACGTATCGCTCTAAACATGTCAAAGGCCGGCCCTCCACTACAGTTTCAGTAGAAGAAATCGCAGAAATTTTAGCAAAATCAAATACCTATTATGACTCAATTTCTTTATAGAACACTGCAGGTTCTTTAGACAAAATATTTTCCGACCAGTACATGCTGATTCTAGGCAAATACGTGACACCCATCGAAAAGTCAACAGAAAAAATACATACATTTCTTCTTCGTTTACTGCTTTCCATTTGAGCCCAAATACTCTCTCATTTTTTGCAAGATTTACACGAAAAAATTCGACAGCTCGTTTGTTGGTGCAATCAAACAAATATTTAACAATTTTCCTTGGGAAAAAAATAAAAACAGTCTGCAGCTGACAGGGCTTGTGTTTCGTCAAATGCTGGGTGCAACAAGTTGTAATTACAAACAATCTTGGGCAGTGACGATGGGCGCACATCACGAAATGGATCAGTAACATATTTCCAGTTACCAAGTTCACGAGGCTCCACTATTTCGTTTTCATCACTTCCAGAACTAATTTCACTACCACTATCACCACTTTCATCAACTTGTTCCGAATCCGTACGTTCGTATTCCAAATTGCTTGCATCACTATCATCACAAGCCATATTTGTAAGCCTAAAATGCCACCTTGGAGGCCGTGTAGTTGTATGTTTTCGTTTACGTTATATCCGGTGATTTTTTTGCTTTTAAGGACCTGTGGTGCCATCTAGCGATCAATGAAAAAACTAAAATGCTATTCGTAACTGCTGCAGCCACAATACCAGTGAAATTTGCAGCTGCTAGAAGCAATAGAAAGACGACGTATTCACGAACTTCCATGGTATTTGATGCGATGATTAGCGTCTGGGAAGAAAAAATGAATGTTATTTTATTCTAGCTTACCTTTCAGGGTGTTATTACTCCGTTCCCTGTAGCCCTGTTTTCACTTTGTGAAGAGTTTGAGCTTCTTTGTGGGTAATGTGTATTGTCGTTCCCTGTTAACCAGATTGTATCCAGTGTCCGAAGTGTGCTTCCCTGTGGGGTGCATTACTTTGTACTGCCAAGCTCCTGTTACTTACTTGATTTTGTACTAGTGTGTTGCTTGATGTTTTCCCCCGTTTCCCTGGTTACTGTTTCTTGAGGATTGATTTGTACTTTTTTTTTACCTTGGCTACTTCGGGTCAACTGTGGTTGATGAGATGTTCTCACTCGTTTTGAATG
>JAHWFP010050551.1:19726-49133 GCA_023313725.1 Lithobius niger | reverse complement strand
TCAAGGTGTCGATCGTTGGGACCCTTTCTCCCGTAGGTCTTTTTTTAGTATTGTCCACCATGACACACATGATGTACGCATGTACGTTAATGGTGCTGAAGGGGTTAATGCCTCAGTTATTATTTCTTTTATTTTTACTAATAAGTCAGTTGTTCCCTTTTTCCTTGTGTATCCATATTGTACATACGTTAAATTTTTATTTTTCCAACAATTTCCGCATATTATTGCAAAAAAAATTTCTACTATTTTGTCTATTATTGACAAAAGTGCACTTGGGTTGTAATTATTTGTGTCTTTTTTCACCTTTCTTATACATCGGTCTTAAAACCTGTATTTTTAACAATTCTGGCCATATTTCTTTATCAATCATTCTATATATTAATTTGCAAATTGCATTTGCTGTGTATTATTTTGTCTTTTTTATATGTTCAGTTTGTATTTTGGCAATCCCTGTTGCTTTTGTATTTTTTATTTCATTTATTATATTTATTACTTCCTTTTTATCAGGATAATCAATATACATAGTTTTTCCAACCTTTTATTTATATTAGTTTTAAGTAATTAATTACTTTATTTTCATTATGGTATCTTCTTTTTTATAACTATCATGTTCGTCCATGTGTTTTTTTAATATTCCTTACTTGATTTGAGAAAATGTTATTAAAATCATTTGCTATCTCCACAGCATCAATTCCCTTAAATGTTTCTGTAATATCCTCACCAATATTTTTTGTGCCTTTGCTTCATTTATAACTTCCCATATCGTCTTTTTATTTTCTTGCAACTTCTTCTTAACTTTTCCTTATAATAACTTTGTTTACAATCTTTAATTTTTTTATTTATTTGCTATTGATTGAATTAATCGTTTTGTAATCCATTCTTTTCTCGTGTGTTCGGTTTTTTATTTTATTTTGTTTCTTTAATTATTTCTGTAAATATTATCTATCTGTGTTATTATTAGTTTATACACTACATCCGGTTCCATTATATTGTGTAACATTCCCCAATTTATTTCCTTCATTTCATTATTTATATTTCCATGTTTTTTTTTTCAATAAAACTCTCTCGATGTTCTTCGTTAGTGTTAATTTTTTTCTTGCTTTCACATTTCACAACTTATTTACAAAAAATCACATTTCACATACACTATTTTAACAATTTAAAAATTTTCATTTACAGTTAATTAAATCCATTTAATATCTTATATTTTTCTATTCACGTATGATAATATTATGTTACCTAAATACCACTTATTATGATTTTATTAACCACTTTTTGATTTTACACTGCATTTCACTGTTGTTTTGTATTTGTCACGGTTCTTGTGGAATCAGATTGAAGTATAAGGGTACCAGGTATTGCATATTCCTTTTTCCATATGAATGACTCCATATTGGTTTTTGTAGACAGGTTGCATTAGCCTATTTCTCATATTTCTATTTATCATAATGTTATGTTTATCCTTGTAATAGTTCTTTTTTATAATGTCCCATTTTAATAATGTGTCAATTTTCATTATTTAAATTTTTTTATATAACTCATCAGTCTGTTGTATTTCATTATTTCTGAAAATTACTTTCATTGCTTTGTTAGTTAATTTTTGTATTTGTGCCATGTTGCTTTTTGATGTGGATCCATACACATTGAGCCCACAATTTTTGTTTGACATTATCAATGTATGAAAAATCATCTTCTTAATTTTTGTACTCACTATATTCTTTAAGTTATATAATGCTGAAATCATTCTCCTTAGTTTTTGTGTAGGTATATCAATATGTTTGTGAAATTTCCAATTTTTATTCAGCTCTAGTCCCAAATATCTTGTATTATTTACTTCTTTTTATCTTAACACATTCATAGTTACCATTAAATTTTCAAGCAGATGTTGTTATTGTTCCTATGACTTCTTGCAAGTGTGATGTTACTGTCGGTAGAAAGCTTTTTTTTCATCAGTTAGGATTAAGTCGTTATCATTAAGATAAACTTGTAGATTGTCAAAATCATCCTGCAAATTTTCCATCATCTTTCAGTTATTGTTGTGTATAGACAATATAGATACGTCATCTGCAAATAAGGTCACATACATTTTCCGAATTAAATCAGTAATATCATTAATATAAATTAAAAATAGTAGAGTCCCCAATACAGAACCTTGTGGTACACCATATTCATTTTTTGTTTATTGACTTAGGTTATTAACAATTCTGAACCGTGAATGTCTATCTGTTAAATAACTGTTAATAATGTTTTACATTTTACCTCTAAGTGCATTTTTTTTTAATTTTTCTAGTAATATATCTTTTGTAAGAGTATCAAATGCTTTAGTTAAATCTGTTAGAATCGTACCAACTGATTTTCCTTCATTTAATGCTTTGCAGATGTTATAGTTTATATTTTCTAATGCATCATTGGCCCCAATCCTTTTCAATATCAAAATTGATTTTCGTTTAATACGTTTTACTTTTCCAAAATTCGTCAACTTTTGTTGCAAAGAATTTTTCGATTATTTTATTTAACACATGTAAAAAAGATATTGGTCTGTAATCACTAAGATCATGTATTAAGACCCCTTCTATTATGTTGTGCGAAGAACTCGTTTTTTTAGATTATTTAGCCAAATTTCAGTTTTAATTATGTTATTTATTAGAGTTGTCATGAATTCTCTTGTTTTATCTTTTGTTTCTACAAAGTGTTCCATCATGAATCCATCATGGCCACGATTTTTTTTTATTTTAATTTGGTTTATAATTTTGGGAATGTCATATTTGTTTGCTTCGATGATCCCTATTGTATGTTTAATTTTTCTTCCTTTCTTTAAGTTAATTTTTACAGTTTTCAGTTTATATTCATGCTTGCACCTTTTAATTTTTAGTTTTGTTTTTATTTGGTGTACTTGTTTTTCAAAATTTCTGAAAAATTTTCACAAATGATGCTAGTTTTTTCCTTAAAGTGTTTTCCAAAATGATTTTCAATGTTCCTAACTTTAGCATTGTATCCATTTAAGTGATTTATTTTGCAACAAACCTTTTTCCCATAATTTTTATTCTTCTCAAAATATCTTCCATAATGATTTTCTTTTCCTCTTTTTATTTTATTTGAACATGCTTCTTAACTTTTTCAGAAAATGTTGATTGTTTTTATTTTTTTTCATTTTTAATTTGGTTTCGCAAACATTTTTTTCATTTATTGCTGTAATAAGTTCAGTGTTCACCCATTCATTTCTAAAAATTGTATTTTTTCTTTGGTTGTTTCTTTCATTGTGTATCTATTATCTTGATAAATTAAAAAAAAATTACATTCTCAATCACTGTGTAAATTTCATTTGGATCATTTAACTCCTCAAGTTGCTTCCAATTGATATTTTCTAGCTGCTCCACAATTTTTTTATTTTAATATCTATATTCCATCCAGTTTTTGCTGTTGTGGTGCTTCATCATTGGTATTATTATTTTTTATTCCAAAAAATAATTATTGTGAAGTAATGATATTCTGGTTTTAAGTTTATTCTGGGTTTAGGCACCTTTACATTTAAATTTTTTTAATTTTGTGAATATCAGGTCTAAACATGATTTTGTAATTCTGTTATTTTTTAATTCTTCTCGGGTAGCTGTAATTATTTGATGCTGATAGCCAAAATACGCAATTAAGTTTTCAAATTTATTTATATCTTTTTTTGCAATTATTTTTGGTTTCAATTAATGTATTAAAATTAAAGTCGCCCAATAAAATTTTGCTTGTCTCTGTATTTTTATCCTTTTCTTTAACTAGTTATTTAAGCTCAATTATATATTTTTTATAGTTAGATTATGGTTTCCTGTAATATATTATTATGTTAAATAATTCATCTTTTTTACTAATTAAAATATCAATTGCATTATTTACATCAATAAAATATTATTACAAGATACATACCAATCTACCCCAATTGAACAAAAAGCAAAATTCCTCCTCCATTATGCTCCTTTCTGCACACACTATGTTTTGTATAACCGTTTAGGTTATATTTTTCCACCTCATATTCTTTTAGGTTAATTTCCATTATTGCAGTTACATCCCATTCAATTGTGTATGTCTCTAAGTATATTAATAAATTATCCCAGCTTTTTTACAACTTCTCAAATTTACATGTATTATTCTTACATCTTCATTTTTCTATCGTTGTTTAAATCTTCATATACGGCGCTCATGGTTCAAATAATAATAATAATATAATAGGTTTATTGCTTACATTGATTGAAGTTAAATAAATAACTTGTGTGAGCTACAATAATTACATAATACAAATAATACAAAATATATAACACAATATTTGTTTAATAAATAGGTGTATATGGGTTTTCAGTAGTGTTAGTTTTATTAAGTTTTATAAATTTTTATAAGTGCATCTATTAATTTATTTTTAATTATTGTTTGCTTTGAAAATGTAAGATATTTTTTTCTAGTTTGTTAAATATGTATGGTAGGCCTATGTAATAACATTTTTTCTTGTAACATATGCATTACTCCAACAGGGTAGCCTAACTTAAATCTTTCTGATGATACTTTTAACTGCAAACTCTTAGTTTGTCATGAGTTTTATAGGTATTTATGTAATAATTTTTAAATATTGTGATATAGTATCTTAATTCATTTATTTTTAGTATTTTCTTATAAATAAAGATATAATTTGTTTTTACCCCTTCTTTTCCAAATAACACATTAACTATTTTGTACTTTTTTAGTCTCATTATTATATATTCAGAAGCAAAGCCATAAATTTCTATTCCATATCGCAGAATGCTTCCTATACATTCTTCACACAGATTTTTTTTACTGCCTAAAATATATTTTACATTATATAATTTTAGGTATCATCTGTCTAAGTTTTATGATCAGTTTCATTACGTGGTTCTTGAAATCCCATTTTGAGTCAATTTCTATTTCTAAATATTTGGCAGTATCTTTTAAATCAATTTTCTTGCAACTATTTGTAGAGTTTTATTTGTTTATACCATTTCTTATAAAATCGCATTGTTCACTGTGCGTTAAGTTGAACATATGTTTATCTTTCATTTTCGGAATTGTTATTTCTAATTGTACTATTCTTTGTTCACTTACATATTAGCCATCTATTTCTTCGCTTTTCAATTAGCCATCCGTCGATCATATCAAAATCTTTTTGTAGATTTTTATTCATTTCAGTATGGTTGAGTTTATGAATAACAATATTGTGTCATCTGCAAAAATAAATAAAAGAGTTTTCTTAACATAATTATCTATATCATTTACGTATTAACTTCTTGACTACCAGATGTACGACCCGAACGTGCTTTAAACCCTGCTATCTCCTGCCACACATACGGCCCATACATGTTTGTTTAGCCTTGTCAAATACAAAGCACTCAAAGCAAGGTTGGGCCTAACAATACTTTTATTTTATTCTGGTAGGATTCAGAAAGAGGCTATTTGTTGGCCGTGACGTCACATAAGATTTAGCCAAAGAAATTCCACGTTGTTTTCAGCCATTCACAGGCCAGGTTGAACACAACAATGTGGCCTTCTGAAGGGCGGTGCGATCAAGGCTTCATAAAATGCTTCGAACGTGCAGCCGCCTCGCTTTCTGCCGGTTTTAGTAGTTTTCGGTTAGTTTGGCTGTAATTAAATGTCATAAAGACTGTGAAAAGTGATATTGGTTCATCGTGAATCATTCCAGAAGAGGATCAGATCAATGGTCTGTTAATTCACAAGTTACAATTTCCAGCCTGACGTAAGCGCACTAACGCTGGTTAGGCCTAAATAAGCTGGTTTGTTTACATTTGCCGAGCATGCATCCAACTGCGCTTTTCTAGATTATACTGCAAACATCAAGTGTAAAAATGGAAGAAAACGACAGTAGTGCCTCGGAATATGTACCAGAAGAGGAAGATGTTGATTTTAGTGATTCTGAATTGTCTGATATATCTGATATTGACGACAGAGCTAAATTTGTAGATGGTTTTACTTACATAAGTGACCTGTTTCGTGTTCAGCGTGTTGCTTATTTTTTTTTTATTTCAGATAAGTAACTGCTTCCTCAAAATTATGTGTTTTCTATTCCTTCAACCCATCCTCCCCACCCCCCCAAAAAAAGTACAGAAACACTGTATATAGCTGGTTCAAATAGGCCCTTGCTTCTCCAAAATGTTATGTGTTTTCTATTTCTCCAAACCCCTACCCCCCAAAAAATACAGACATGCTATACATAGATGGGTCAAATAAGCAATTGCTTCCCCAAAATTGTATTTCTACTCATCCAATCACCTCCCCCCCCCCCACAACTGGGTTGGAGGAATAGAAAACAAATTATTTTGAAAAGCAATTACCAGCTATTTGCAGCGTTTCTCTATTTTCTATTTCAAATAAGCAAGAAATTGTGTTTTCCATTCCTTCAACTATTTATAGCATTACTGTATTTTTTTTTGGGGGGGGGGGCAACAAATTTATTAATTCTATGAATAATTGGTTCAGATAAGCAATTGCTTCCTCGAAATTGTGTTTTCTATTCCTCCAACCATGTTGGAGGAATAGAAAACACATAATTTGGGAAGACATTGCTTATGCGAACCAGCTATACAGGGTTTCTGTATTTTTTTCGGGGGGGGGGGGGGGTTGTTGAAGAATAATAGACACCTAATTTTAGAAAAGCAATTGCTTATTTGCGCTAGTTAGCAAAGAACAAAGATAAATTACAGCCAGCAATGGTGTGGACAATGTCTGTGCAGCATGGTTTTAAGGGCTTCACTGCATTACCTGATATATGAGTGAAGAGCAGTTCTTAGCATGCTGGGAGTCAAGAGGTTAAAAATAAAAATTGACCTAACACCGACCCTTGAGGTACTCCATTTTTTGTATTCTTTTTAGTACTACATTCATCATCAATTTTTACTGTTACTTTCCTGTGAGTCAAATAACTTTTAATTAGTTATATATTTTTCATCGTAAACCATTTATTCATTAAACTGTTCCAGTCAAACACATCGAATGACTTTTCTAGGTCGATGTGAGCTACTGCAATGTATTTCTTTTAGTCTAACGCTTTTGTAATTATTTCATTTGGATTAGTAAGTCTGTTGTACTTTGGTTTTTTGTATCCATACTGTATTTTATTTAACAAAATAAATTTGTCTAAATATTTTATTAGTTTATTTGAAAGAAATCTTTCAATTATATTATCTGTTATAGAAATATCTCTGTAATTATTTTTATCTTATTTTGATCTTTTTTATTGTTTGTTGTATTTGTTGTTAATTGTAAAATTAGGCTTGTGTTGGCCTCTGTATTTATTATGTACGGAGACCAAACTCTTCTGCTAAGTGTTCATCGACGCTTTAGTGTTTGTTGAGGCAGCTAGATGGCGCTACAAGCATATGGCGCTGCAACATTTTTAAAAGAAATGGCATCTCCCATCGAGGATTCGCCGCAATGTTTAATGTAGTACGGTTGTTCGCCTCCCGTTATTTTCCCAGTTCAATTGTGTTTTATCTATTCAAATTGACCCTGCAATGTGTAATAACAACAGATTATGTGGCCCAGACAATGCTTCAACTATGCAGACAGGTTAAATGTCAGAATTCTTCTGCAGACGGTAAAAGAAATTTGACTCTCGCAACAACGCAACGAACTGTGAGTAGAGATAGTATTAAGCCTATTCGATTAGGCCTATCGATCACATCGTAGAAAATATCAAAGGCGAAGTTAGCATTATTGTTAGCATAGCCAAATTACTTTCGATAACTGTTAAATTTGAAAAAAGAATAATAATTTCATCGTTATTAGATGAATTTTAGAGCCCTAAACTCAATACAGACAATTTTCACGTATGGAAAATTCGAGTGAGAGCAGCTCTTGTAAAGCATGGTGTATGGTACGTTATTGATCCAGATTTCAGTGCAGCCGTGATGGACGACGAAAGAAAGAAAAACGATAAGGCATTAACTTTTTTATTTCTTGTGGTTAAGGATGATTACCTTGACGACATCGGGGTTTAATGCAATCGAGCCAAGGCAGCATGGGAGAATATTGCAGAAATAAATTCAAAGTATGGCCTATTGCACATTATTCAGTTAATAAGAGACTTTTTCAATGTCAACAGGAAAAATAACGAAAGAATGACGGAATATTTGAGTCCAATTATGGATATTCACCGCAAATTGTCAGCATGTGGCTATGGTTTAACAGACAGGGAAATTTCGTTAGTCATGTTCATAGGTTTGCCAAAACTCTATGAGGCGCTAATATTAAGTTTTGAATAACAGGAGGAGACGCTAAACACCAAGATTGTTAAAGCAGAATTAATGTTAGAAGAAAAGAGAAAAGCCAGGGCAGGAGAACCCAAAATTTAAGAAAAAGAAGTAAAAGCTCTTATAACTAAAAATAAGACGAGTTTAAACCCAAATATATAGAAGAGGGATGAAAATCGAAATAGTGGACGTAGTGAGAAGAACCCCTCTAAAGGGAAACGTCCCATTAAATGCTTTTGGTGTGGTAAAATGGGGCACATAGGAAGATGCTGCCCATCCAAATCCCAAGAGGAGGAAGAAGAATATCAGAAGCCAAAAACTACAGAAGAAGCAAAATTGACGAAAATTACTGCAAAAGATAAGGCTTTCCGAGCGGCTAGAACCACAATCCCAGACGATAACTCATGATATCTTGACAGTGCTGCAATGCAACACATGGCTTCCTGCGTTGAGAAGCTCACCAACTTAGTGAAGACGAAATTCAGTGTGGAAGTAGCTAACAAGGAAACCATGAAACTTAAAGGAGCCGGAGATGTTGTGATTAAATTAGCTGAACAACATGGAGACTGTAGACTTACCTTAGCTAAAGCACTGTGTGTTCCTGAGCTAGACGGGAACTTGTTTTCAGTCGGAAGAATTGAAAAGTTAGGCTACCAACTCTCTTTCCGAAATGGAAAAGCAACAGCGTTCGATCGTGACAGGTCGATAATTCTCATGGCTCAACAAGAAAATAGACTTTATCGTGTAGATGAGGCTAATGAAACTGCATGTGTCGTGAAGGTTTAAGCAGATGAGCTATGGCACCAAAGATTGGGGCACCTTGACAAAGCAGCAGTGATAAACATGATAAGACAAATGAACTCTTAGTAGGAATCAACTAAGAAGAAAACAATGACGACGAAGATCAGCCCTGAGAGATGTGCATTAAAGGGAAACTTCAAACAATGCCATTTCCTACAACTAAGAAGAAAATAACGAAGCAAGTTCTAGAGATCATTCACTCGGATGTCATGGGAAAAATTAATCCAACATCAAAAGGAGTTGCCAATTATCGCATTTTATTTATAGATGACTACACTAGGTATGCCATGCCAAGTCTACAATATTAAGACTAAAGAAGAAGTGCTTAAGAAATTTCACGAATATCGCCTAGAAGTCGAAAATATTCATAAGGGTAAAATCACGACGCTACAATTTGACAATCGAGGTGAGTACAGTAGCAAAGCTTTTGATACCTACCTCAAGGAGCACGATACAAGATGTCAACTTGCCACACCAGGAAATCCTGAGCAAAATGGCACTACCGATAGATTTACTAGGACATTACTTGACATGACAAGATGCCTAGTTATTCAGTCAAAATTGCGAAACCACCAGTGGGCAGAAACAGCTCACACTGCCATATCAGGAACTTTTGTCCATCAAGATGCTTTAGACGGCCAAAGTCCCTCAACACTTTAGAAGCAGGAGTAAGCCACTTATAAGAGTATTTGGCTGCAGGGCATGAGTAGTCGTCAGAAGACACCTACCACGCCACAAGCTAGACCCAAGACCCATCAGGACCATTTTCATAGGCTACCCAGAAGGAGTGAAGGGCTGCAAATAGTGGGACTTTAAAGAAGACAAGATCCTTGTAAGCTGAGACGTGAAATGTGCAGAAGACGTCTTCCCATTTCACGAAAAGTCCACAAATGAACCTACCAACAAGAAAGCCGACTTGGAACTCTTCACATGTATGCCAGAAGTCGATGACACCGAAGATGAAGCAAGTGATGAAGACGAACAATAACAGCAGGGAAGATGCCAGACGAAGCACCAGCATTCACCCAAACTGCAAAACGAAGATGAGAAAATTAAGCAGGGGAAGTGACAGCTGAACCACCAGCAGAATGCCTACTGCAGAAGAAACCTTCCTAGAAATAGACGAGGAAATATACGCCTTGGTTCGTATTACCCTACCACTTGAAGAGGCCGAGGCAACAGTTCAGAGGTCACTGTGACAAGCCGCCAAGCAATACTTTCAAATGAAGTGCAACACAGTGACTGCAAATTCAGCAGGCCGAGATGAGCAAAGAACTTTAGAAAAAGCTCTTAAGGGGTCAGAATCTCAGGAGTGGAAGAAAGCTATGGAAGAGGAGCTGAACAACCTCCAAGGCAACCAAACGATGGAATTGGTACCAAGGCCAAAAGGAAGGAAGGTTATTACTTACAATTGGGTAGCTAAAAGAAAATACAACCAAAACGGAGGACTGGAATGCTATACAGAGCTAGACTTGTCACCTGTGGGTTCATGCAAGTAAAAGGTTTTGATTACCTGGAAATTTTTTCGCTGGTAATCAAGCTCAAGATGGTGAGAATCTTAATTGCAACTGCAGTAGAACTTGGTTGGGAAATACATCAGATGAACATAACCGCAGCCTACTTTAATGGCACCCTCAACGAAGAAATCTACATGGAACAACCACATCCATTCGTGAAATTGGTAAAGAAAAACATGTATGTAAACTTAAGGAGAGTGTATATGGGCTCCATCAATGTGGCAGTAGTGAAGTTTGCCCGTATCCACGCCAGCTCGGCTACTTTCTACAATACTAATTCTTATCGTCTCATCTGTGACGTCACAGATGAGATGACGTATTGGGTTAGTGTTAGTATGACTATTGCCTTTTTATAGTGACTTGCACTTTATTTATTAAATTTTGCGTGGCGTCTACCTCCTTTGAAGGTTGGCAATAGAAAGAAAGATGGCTTCCGGTTGTAAGTAATATGTAAGGCCTGCTCGCTCTCTGATTGGTCGAGAGTCGGTCACGTGAGCGAAGGACATTTTCGGTCTACTCTCGAGTGGTAGGAATTGGAACTAAAAATGGAGGTTACTAACCTATCGTGTCGTCATTCAGAGTGGAAGAAAAATAAAAAGTCGTTTTTTTGTCAAATATGTTTTATTACAGGTTGTACCAAGAATCTCAGAAGTTAATCGTCCTAATAATACAACAGTTCAAACAAAAATGACAAAATGTGTTGCGACAAGTTTGAATTAATAAAAAAATAACATTGTTGGTACACGTTATCGGCTTTACCTTTTTTACAATGTATTTTCAGGTATGGAATAATGTCCATATGATAAACTCCTAATGCCATCACTTAATAGATACCGTTTATTATTGTAAGCGGTTAAACACAGTTTGTTCTGTTCTTCGGTAACTAGCTGGTGAGTTTTACTCCAAAGAAAATTCATTTTAAAACAATATACATTGTGATTATGTAGTACATCAATGTAATGCCTGTGAGTTACTTCTTGTTTCAGTACACGTCTTTGTATACCTTTTCCAACAAGTTTGTTAACATCGCCAAAAATCAACAAATACATTTTAGCTTTCAGGCCACAAAATTCTAGAATGGGGATGGAACAATTCCCGTCTTTAAAAATACCTGGCACTTTGTTGTTCCGGGTCGAGTACAAAGCATGATCTGTAGGATAATCACTTGTATCGTATCTATGTAGATGCAACAACATGTCTGCATATATATTATCCGTAAAGATTTCATAACATAAGGAATCGGTGTCTGTGAACAACAATGAAGCATTGTTTCCATACAAGGTTTTTACATGTCTGTAATGAAAATCAAACATTAAATACTTGCTCAGATCGAGAACACTGAACCTAACATAAATTGGACGTGATAGAACCACTTTGGTGTTCCTCATCTTAAAAATAACAACATTTTCATCAAAAACAACGAAATTTTCATTGTTTGGTTTTAAAGTCAGTTTCCTCGCTTTACTCTCAGTGGTAGCTATTTGAACGCTAACTCGCTTCCTCAGTTGTTCAATCATCTTACGTACAGATAATTCGTCATTGTTTTATAAAAATCTTTGTGGAAAGCGTTAGTGGCATGTTTACGTTTTTCCGTATTTATTTCAATGTACGGTTTTAACCAAGCTTTCTGCCCAAATGACAAAACACGATAAATCTTACTCATTACTAAACATTGTGAAAGATAATACTTCAAGACTGTGTAATGAACAATATATTTTGATTTGGGATGCAAATTCGGAGCGAGTTTTCTAGAACTGTCCGAAAGGTTAAGAATCCTATGCAGATCTTGACAATAAGGTGACAGTTGCTCGTAGCAGATGAGCATTGATTTAGGACACAATGGATAATTGGAATGAAGGTCGTGCAAGTGCGGGGGATAATCCAGGTTCACTTCTAGAATGTAACCTTTTGCTGCATCGTCTTCATAGCGAATGTCTAAATCACGGATTTGTTCTTCCGTCAGCCACATAAAATCCCCAAAAGGAAGCACTTGACTGAGGCTCCACCCCTACAGGTTATTGGCATCCAAATATATGATGTACGAATGAGGTTTTTAAGGACAATAATTCTCACCTATAAATGGGTTATTGGCACGTGCAAATCGTTTCGTTACCATACTCACACCTCCTCGTATTCCTCTTTCGATGAATGAGTGTTGATTGATGTCGGTCAACAACTCCAACTGAATCTTTGTACTTTTCAATGCGTCCGAAAATGTAAGACCGGGGCTGCTGTAGTAATGAGCAGGATCTCACTTGTAACATTCTAAACAAGTCTTTCTGAAGTCTGTAAATACACAAGCTAATAAAAACAATCCAAACGCAAATATAAATTAAAGTAATTTGCAAATGTTTTACAACCCATCTCGTTTCAAACCTTTAATGCATATTCATAGTCATTGTCACTGACACCTTCTTTAGTAAAACTAGAGAAAAAAGCTTCCTTTGGCGGTAAAGCCTTTTCCTCAAATCTAGCATAAGAGACTAAGTATTCATAGGAAAATATCCCTTTACGCTTTAACAAAGGCCATTGCTCCGGATGTTCATACTTGAGAATGTCAGGTTGGGAATCCTCCAGCAATGACACCAATTTGTCTAAAGACGATGGCAAAAATTTAAAAGAATCAAAGTATAATACATTATCAATTTTAATAGGTATATAATGTTGCACATTTTCTGGCATGACACTCACATTTGGTTTACCAAAGGTTGAAATACCTTGCATTATGAGATGCCCATCGTACCGGGTCAGAATATGAAAGAACACAGGCATTGTTTTCTTAAAATTGTATTCCATATTAAATTGCGAGTGAGCGGGACCTCTACAAACACCCGTATAGATGACATGATCGCGAACCTTCATTTCACCATCGACGATTTCTTCACAAATATGACACAAGTTATTGTTTCAAAAGTGAATTTTGTTAAATTCTGTCATTACTAATGGTTTTGGTTGTTTTAACAAAGCTCTCGTTTTTACATACTCAGCTTCGATGGCTAAGAGAAAGCGTGACACGCAATCAGAACCTCTATACAGTTCGCTAGATATCTCCTCTCCTAAACAATCAATCTTAACATAACAATAACAACAAGGTTCATGTAAGTGATATTCGTACGTGTAGGAATTCTCATCATTAGGTTTACATCCTTGTATAGGAGTTAATATCGACTCATAGTCAGCGTATACCACAAATGGGACACCCAACTGATTTGCAAAATTGTTGAACTTCGTAATATTCACCCAAGGTCTGGCATTACAATTCTTTGCGGTTTATGTTCTTTACAATATATTTCATGTTCGTATAATCTATCTTGTTTGTGTTGAGGACACAAACAGTATGCACAAGTATAGCTATTGAAAACATTGTCCGATATCAATCGATTGAAATTCTTAATAAAATAATAGTGATTGTCTTCTAGCAATAACAACCTTCCTATTTGGTCTCCATTCCTCTCGCTAATGTAGAGTGGATAGACCTCTTTGTCAGAATAACCGTAAACGTTAATCTTTAAATCGTTTAAAATTTCAAATTTACGAACATAATGCAAAGGTACTGGATAAGAGAATATGTCGTCAACACGTTCAGTGTGTAAAAAATGCTTATAATTGCTCACCCTATTAGGATGATTTGTAGTAGGATGTAAGGCGGCTAATATGGAATATTCAAAACATTTTAAATCGTAACACATGACATTAACTATCACCTTTTTATGAGCAAGAAAAGAATCTAACTGTTTGTAGCAACCTCCAGCTAAGGGTTGATATCTCGCAAAATAAAGATTCAAGGCAAAAATATACCATAAAACCCAGCCAGAACCTTCCTTTTGGTAATTCTCTAAACATCTGAACAAGTCCAAGTAAACCTCTTTTAAAATATCCTCAATTTGATCAAGACGTAATACTGTGTAAGGTTTTGTACATAAAAGTATGGGAATTGTTTTCGAAGGAGGTTTGTGTAGTTCGAGCTTGACACTCGTCAGAAGTTTAACTTGGCGAAGGCTGCTACAGACCTCTTCAACTAAAAAATACAACTGCTTGTGTAAACTAAATAAAAATAATTCCAAATTTGGATGAAGAGTTGCGTCGTCTGGAAACACATAACTAAATTTTGAAATATAATTCCAAAAAGAGCTTCTGGTCTTCTTGAACGAAGAGATTGTTTCACTGAGATGAATATCTGCTCTGTTTTGCGCAACATGAGAACGATGACGGTGGCGGTTCAATTCAATTCTTGAAACAAACCCTTTGTTACACTGACTGCAAACGTTTTGAGGAGCTGTAGGTGATGGATGGTGGTGGGTCTCGGATTTATTATATTGGTGTAAATCCAAATATAATCTGGAAGGTTGTTGTTATCATGAGGTGATGGGTTAACAGCTGTAATGGTTAATTGAGCTCGAGTTTTGTAAGAGATACTTTTATCGAGAAAGACTACAACACCTCCTTTTGTAGCGAGACTCCCATCATCATGATAAGGGTAAAGAGGTAATTGATTTGGTTCAAAACCTAACCTGCAACCCATTCGTTTTCTCATTAATAATCGAATATACAAATTAGTAGTTGGTCTTATGACATTATGAATAACGTAACGTTTTATGCTGGTATTGTAACTAATTCTAGGCCTTTTCCTCTTTTCATAATACAAGTCTTGAAAAGAATGCTCTTCCCCCTTATAATTTTCAAATTTGCCTCTCCTAAACTCTGCTGTTTCCTTATATATTGCCTCTACTAGGTCACTGGTTGTGTCATAATTAATACCAGTGCTTGTACATTTTAGTTTGTATTCAATGGCCGTGGGAGTCATTATATCTAAATTTAAAACATTTAAGAATACATCGTCCTCACCAGCGCTCATTAAAAAGGTTTATAGTCCATTCTTAAAGGAAATTGCATCTCTACCAATCCCGACCTTATATTTGGCCGAGAGGTTAAGCATTTCTGGGAGATAATTCTTGTAATGACCTCCGGGTACTCCGGTTTCCTCCCTCCTGCGGCAAAAAACAACTGTTTCCGATGGTGGTTCCTTCCACTTAACATCTGCCGCTTGGGCCTTCAAAAAGCTGTATAGCTTACTGGCCGACAACTTCTATTCTATTCTATTCTAAAGTGTTATCGGAAAAGACATCCATACTGCCATTAGATGGAAGAGTGACATACAGATTATCGAGGAGATCTATCTTGAACGATATCAGTTACCCAACTGTTGAATTTCGTACCCCAGCCAGCCCATTTAACGTAAAAATGAGTCGATTTTTTCCCTCAACACACCTTCTATTCTGTAAACATTATTATGTTTTATAATAGGTAGTAATTCCTGGCTGTAAAAAATACCTTTAATGGGCGTAGAATCATAACCCCTTAACGTGTAGACAGGTGTTTTGTAAAGTTTATCTTTAATTATCCTGGCAATTGTAAATGTTTCTCTAATCCACTTTGGGATGTAACCTGGTGTAAAAACGTGTCTGGTTTTTGGTATGCGGACCAACTGATCTACTTTCAAACCACTACCACCACTGTACAAATTTTTTAAAAGCTTCACGCTCGTTCTTTGTGGCTGTAATTTCGGAAGGTGCTAACTTGATGCTAGTATGAAGAGAATTATTGTACGAATTTTCAGTCTTACCCAAGACATCTACATAGTTATAGCTACCTGTATAGGTAAACCAACGAAATATTCGACTTTTCAGGGTTTTTATCACTCTCTCCGCGAACTCGCCTTGATTGAGCGAAAAAAGGTGTGATACCATTTAATATTAAGAGAGTCAAGTAAGGATATGACAGGTACGGAAGTGTATTCTGAGCCTTCGTCAGAATGCAAGTAAAGTGGTTTCCTATCTTTAAACACTTCTTTAAACGGAAACCATATCTGCTGCTGATTTGTTTTTTAAAGGAACTGCTATGAGATATTTATTTAACATGTTGATTGCGATCAAAACGTATTGAAAATTGCTATTAAAAGGAGCATATTTCTTTAGGCCAAATGTGATCTTTTCATGCATCTATGAATGGGTTATGTGTAAATTTGTGTCTAATGTCTTTATGTAAAGTGTAAGCCTTTAGATTTAGATTTAGATTTCTTGAGATTTTAAGAATTCGTTTACTTGCTTTCTACTAAAACCATATTTTTTAGCTTCACGACAAAGCCTCTCTTTACCTCCTAATGAGCCTACAGAATTAGGATCGAAGTAGATGTCTTTTAAAGTCGATATAATCAAAAGTATTGACTGCCATCCAACCAACTCAAATCTTTCTCAGTTTTTTTTTTTTTTTTGGTTTTGGATACTTTCTTCTCCGCGATGTTACACGACCTAACAAAGTATTAAGAAATTACCAACCCGGTAACTTGTTAGCAACACGTTTTGCATGTTTTGTACGCGAGAACAAACCATACACTAAATCTGCAACTTTCGATTTTTTAATAGGGCAACGTTGGAATAATAACTCACCCTTTTCGTTCCAAGAAATGTCACCTTCCGCTAAACGTTCAGCTACTACGGTTCTGTAATTAATAGGAACCATTTCTACCAATTCATCGATGCTAGGTTTTCTGGCCAATGCACCATCATCCTCAGTGTCTGTAGTCTCAGTCTGTTCTGGTGCGGTTTGGGGCGTTGCAGCCATTTTTAAAGTTGTAGTTGGAGGGTATACATCGCTGCTAGTAAAACTAACTTGTAAAGGTTCCTTTATTTTAGCCTGTTCACGATAATTCAAATACCGTTCCAATATTTGTTGATACAACATAACTTTCTGATGATCGTCAACATTATCTTGTTCTAGAATACTTTTCATTTGTTCATCCAACTCACTAAAAGGTTTTTCAAATGGTCTAACGCCAGGATAGTTCGTTAACATCATTTTTTTGTTCATTATTAGCGTGAAAAAATATTACCCAATAAACTAATACAGGCGGGATCAGCGTGCTAAGAAAACCTTCACCTTTTTTATTTAAAGTCTTATCTTTTTTTTCTGCTGACACGTTTCGTAGCTAGAAGTTTTAAAACGGTTTTGTATTTTCTTAACCTATTTTTGATTGATACTTAAGGGTATTTTACCTAGTACCACGTTCAGACAGCAACTATTTAAAACATCGAGCACAGTCGATCAGTGAGTGAGTAAGGTTTTTGCACGGATCGGTGAACCTTAGATGATACTAATAACTCGAGAAGCGGCATGCAATGTTTCAATTGGTTCTTCTTCATTGTTTTACATAGACAATTGGATTCTGGGATAGGATACAACTACGATAACGAAGTGAGGGATCTGTCGTTGAATGGAGGTCTAACAACAAATGATTGAATGGATTTCGCGTGGCGTCATTATAAACCTCGCACAGAAAGTTGGCGCATCCTAACTGTGACCCCAACGTTTTCACCTGAGACTGATTACGTGGACTTTGTATCATCACAATACAGGTCGAACAAACAAAAATGGTTCTCAATTTTTTATGAAACATATTTTGCACCGGTAAAATACAAAATAGATTCTTGTGATGAAAATATTTCACAAATATATCAGTTATTAAACATTTCTGATTTGCCAAATTACACATCTTGTCATCTATTAAAAAGATAGTGGCTTGATCAGAGTCTATCATTCTATCATTGCACGGTCTACTTTTGAGAGAATACTAACTGTATGCAGCAATTCTGTTACAAACGGTCGTAGGCTTTTTACCAAATATCATAATTATATTACGAGACATGGGGTAGGTTTTGGAGTAATCAAATGTTGATTATTTAAAATAAGGTCAACCGCAAACTCCGTCTTCCCCGAATTAGGTTGTCCTGCAATGACCATAGCAGCTGGAAGACGCAACCTACCATCAACGCACTCCATTCTTCAAATAACAACAAAATAACAATTTAACAGTATTTTATACTATTTTTAATCTGCACGCATTTTACGATACCAATTCAAATATGCAATGATAAAAGGGAACTGAGCAGAGTATTCAAACAGAAAAGAATCAAATTTAAAGTCAGTATGCAAATATGTTTCACACCATCTAATAAGACGCATCTCGATACACAAATAATTCAGTTCCTTAGGTTGCAATAGTTCGAGCATTTCAGGATATTTTTTACACATTTTCCTAATCCAACGCTTTTGACTTGTTTCACTGACGAGTGCACGGACAGTACAGTCTATAGAGAGTTCATGCAGTTTTAACAAATTCATCACTTTCTCTCGCGATGGTGCACTCTTGAAACGCAAATAAAGCGTAAATGCTCCCCCAGCTGCGATTCGGCATGTGACACTAACTCATATTCGCCACTAAAAAGTGTCATTAATGTAAAAGATTGTCCTCTCGCTAGTAAATTGTTGGATACGAAGCACACTATTCCATAAGCTTCACACGTAGCTTTTTCTGTAAGATCCATCCTACTATCACAACAATCTGAAGGCAACTGAATTATTTCGTTTTAAAAATGTTTAAAACACAATAAAAAAAAACTCACCCGATAACATGTATCAACATTTTTATGTCATTATTTACCTTTGTTCTCCATCTCATATTTCAATTTCGTCACCATGACGTCGATAGCAGGTGCTAATGACCTCAACGTGGAAAATGAGCTTGAATTTAAATTGTATTGTTTCCCATCTTCACAATGGAAAACAATGTATTTCCAGTTGTGTTCGATCTGAGGAAAGATAAGTATTTGGCCTAGTTGCATGTCTCCATCGACCACGTTTGTTTGAATAATGAAGAAATTATCTTTGAAAATTTTCCATTGTTGCAGCGACAATGGAATACCGTTTTTGGATATAAAAAAACCTCGAAGGTGCTCTAGTGTAGTCTCCTAAATGATAAGAATATTTTCTGCATATATGCCAACATTCACAAAAGTGTGGTCGGTGACACTTAATGGGAGAGACATTGTTGGCAAGAGTATGGAAGCCATTTTAGTAATAAAAAAAGAGAGAACAAAGTCACATTAGTCTTTATTCTCTTTTTTAAATATACTTAGTAACATATAAAAAACAATTTTAAACTTACCTGATTTCAAGTTGAAGACTTGTCTGACACTTTGAACACAAGTTGAACTCTTGAAGACGTGTGAAGCTTTCTTGAAAAGCTTTCCCTTTTTATACGAAATCCTTAATCTCTTAAAATCATGAGATGGCAATAACCGTTTTTGAATGTCATGATCTGACTACGCGACATTTTTCAAGTGAACAGGTTGGTGACCTAACTAAAAACTGTAACATCATGCTTATTTTTGAGGTGTTTGTCTCGAAAACTGAAATTAGAGATGCGATTGAAAGATCGTTTATCTACACAGCCTCTTCCTAGTGTCGAACAAGAAAAAATAAAATCGAGATCAAAATGAGTGATGTTGCATTCCACTGGGGAAAGATTTCATCACATCACAACTGTCATTGGAAGAGGTAACACCATCGAGAGAAAAGTAAGTATTCTTTGCACACATTTTATTTAAAGATGTTTATTCTTTAATTTTTTACATATAGAAAAAAATTACTACTCTACAAATGAATAATAAATATCAGCTTTAACAATGCTGTATGCTGGTTTTCATCAATGTTAAACACCTCTAGCTTCTTCCATTCCTCAACCAAAATTGGCTCACTCAGTTTTAGAGTTGCGAAACGCTCAACAGCTTGTTTTTCTAGCATCATTTCACGGCACCAAGCATCAATTTAACGAGGAAGTTTGTTCTGGGATCTTCAGAAAATATAATCACTTCCTCTACAGCAATTTTCTTCGTTGTAAAAAAATCATTTTTCCAGCGTTTATTAGCTAAGGCTGGTGTAGTGTTTGTAAAAGTTATTGTTTGCAAATTCTTGGTTTTTTGAGCATCGACGTAACGTTTTGTACAAACATTATTTTCGTCATTTGGATCAGGTTTAGCGTTAAAACAGTTCTGATTCGAATTTAATGGTAGGAAATTCTCACGTGCGTAGCTTAGATTGACAGCATCGCCTTCATATACAGGTGTTCCTAAATTAGCAATACATTGCCTCTTCACGTTATAGTCCATATTTTCTTCTGGATCCGGTCGTAAGTAGTCACTTGCTTGAAAAGCTTGAAAAGTATACTTTTGTTCGTGTAAAATATCTTCCCGTCTAAACGATTGTTCAATTGTTCCTTTAGTCGTCTTAAAGCGGCGTAATATTCTTTAGAATTTTCGTTAGTCGCTTATTACAAACAGTGCCTGTATGATTTGACAGTTTTTGAACGAGATCGCCCAACTCGCTAACTGTCTGCTCAATGTCAACATTTTCTAAACGTGTAACTTCTTGTTGATCCATTTTCCCTTCTTTGAAGTGAACTTGACGACTCATCTGCACGAACAACACACAACGAATGAGTTTGTCTCATCTCCGCAAAGAGTTTTAAATCATTTTCTTGATCATGTAATTCTTTTTTTTATAGATGCTTAACATGTACACAAACCCCGAAACGGGAGAGAACGAGCTGTAAGTAATATAAGATGAAAACTTTTAAATAACTATTTTAAATCCCTTTTTAAACAAACACGACTCCCCCCCCCCTTTTTTACCATGCCGTTGGTGTCTGCCATCGTGGAAACGTTTAGAATAATAATGGAGGCAACAATGGAAAGGTAACCTAGTATAGATTTAAATAAACATTCTTTAAAAACTATTGTTCTATTCGCTAAATCTTCACTTCTTTACAGTGAAAGAAAAGAAAAGGAGATGCAGATGAGGATGATACGACTGGCGCCAAAAAAAATGAAAAATAATGTAAAAAATTTAAATAAATGTAAAGAAAACTTCCTTTTTCATATCTTCTAAATATTCTTTCACATACGTACTATTAGAAACCACAATAGCTTGACCAGGTTCGATGAATATGTCTGTCTTTGGAATTTTGTCCGTTGTTTACAAGTAACTAGGTTTGTGGAAGGTAAATGGATTCCTACCAAAATCCACTCTAACCATTAAATCGACATTCTCTTTTTCACAAAACAAGGAAATTCTGGTAAGCTTTGCTTTTCGTGTCATAACAAAACTAGCATCTCGAGCAAAAACAAACCAGGGTTGATTAGGCTGCGCATTAAAATTGAATGACACAAATAAATTATTTGTGAAATCGACATACTGTTTATTTGACATACTGTTTTGGAGTCGAAGGCGTTACGTTGGCTATTTAATGAAAGGCGATTTTGCTTGCACCACAATAGGGAGGTAACGTCACTAGAGTGGAGAGCCAGAGCCACATTCGGTATTCTTTTACCGTTAGCTAAATACTGAGGATCACCGCTTGAATCCGTCTGTAGTGCACGTCTCTTTAAGTTTGTAACTTCTTCTTCCAGTAAGCTATTACTAAGCGAAGCCTCCATTATTCTCGTTTCAAAAGTATTTTCAAGTTCATTCTTGGTGTCAAGAACAAATTGGCTTATCTCCCCGCTCGTATTGCCAACCATATCAAATAGCAGGTTTATGACCGAGGTTGTAAATGTCTGTATGCAGTCGCTTAACCTCGTAATTGGCGTCTCATAAAGACGGGCATTAAGTGCAGGGTCTGACATTTTTGAAGTGAATGGACTCTGAGTTGTGAAGCGTAACTTTAGTATCAGCGAGAAACTTTTATTTTTAATTTTGTTTGCCACTATCGATTTACACCACAGAACTCTGTTTGTTTTTCCTTTTTTTAATTTATAACTTTCGCTGCTATCTTGACCTTCGCAACTAAGCATCTTTTGGGATGCCGATGTTTGTACGGGAGTAGAATCTTTAGCATATAACATTGACAAAAAATTCCTTCGAATGGCTTCTGTTGAAAGTAGAACTATTGTAGGCACAATTAATGAAACCATCATTCTTGAAAGGCAAATCACAAACCCCACATCCACTTTTTCCTTAAAACATATGAAACAATAGAGTTCGACAGATTCACCTCCGATGCAATACGAGTCAATGGAGCATCTTCGCACGATAGGCTAGTAATCTTGCGAATATCTCCTTTGTAAGTCTTGTGTTGCCATATTGTATCACAAGTCTGAAGACATGACAAGGTTTCACCGCCGTTATTTTTAAAATGCGTTCACAAGAATCAATGAAACTCGATCCTACCTTCGGGTTTAATACACTTGACGGAGCATAAACGTTTCAAAGTCGTTTTTCAGATAAAGGAATGTCTTTCATCGAGGATAAATCGGTTTGTGTAGCGACATCCATGTCTAGTCGTGATCAGATTTAAAAGACTACAAATAATTGCCACCAATCTTATTCAGTTAGTTCTAATCTCCGTCGGAAGGGGGCTGCAGGCGTCGGTCATGTTACCAGCTCTCTCAACCAATCAGAGAAATAGTACTTAAAAATAAAACTCCATTTTTAGTTCCAATTCCTACTGCTCGAGGGTCGACCGGAAATGTCCTCCGCTCACGTGACCGACTCTCGACCAATCAGAGAGCGAGTAGGCCTTACATATTACTTACAACCCGAAGCCATTGTTCTGTCTACTTCCAACCTTCAAAGGAGGTAGACGCCACGCAAAATATAATTTAAAAAGTGCAAGTCACTATAAAAATGCATACTTAATACGCCATTAATCTGTGACGTCACAGATGAGACGATTAGAATTAGTATTGTAGAAAGTAGCCGAGCTGGAGTGGATACGGGCAAACTACGTTACTTGTGGCCGATAGTGGAACGTCTGTATCGATAAACTCCTAAAGGAAATCTCTTTAGAAGAATCCATTGCCGACCCATGTGTATATTTTAACGTGGAACAAGGACTAATTGTTAACATTTATGTTGACAACAATTTCATACTTGTACGAAACAAAGAAGTCCTTAAAGCCTTCAAGCAGAAACTCCTAGGCAGATTCACAGTGACATATCTTGGAGAAGCCAAAGTCGGAGAAGCCCAAGAGATAATGACCAAGAGAGATAATGGTTGGCGCTAATGACCAAGTTGTCGACGCGCCATTAAGCCTCAATTCCCCCCCCCCAAGAGATACTCTCCATTAAGATTGAACGTCAGCCAGATGGATCTATCTACTTGAGTCAAACGGCTTACGCCGTAGAAATTCTAAAAACCTATGGGATGACTGATGCAAAGCCGACATCAACACCCATAGATCTCGGAGTAAAATTCAAGAACTGCAACGAGGAAAATGTAATTCATTCCAGCAGTAAACCTTTTTCCCTATAGAGGCTATAGGTAGCCTACTGTGTCTTTCACACGGAGCAAGACCGGATCTGACCCACGCGATGGCATATATGAGCCAGTTTTGTGAAAAACCAACAAAAGAACATTGGCAAAGAGTGAAACACATCCTATGATGCTCCAGAAGACAAAGAGCATGAAAATTCACTACCGCAAAACCAATGGAAAGATGCAGTTTTACTCTGATGCAGACTGGACGTCGGATGCAACAGACAGGAAATCCTACAGTACATACACCTGCATCATGACAGCAGCAGCAATTTCTTGAATTAGTAAAAAACAAGAGGCTACTGCCCTATCAACTGTTGAGGCGCAGTATGTCGTGCAATGATGGACGTTGCAAAGGAAGCTTATGGATGAGAAACTTTCTAACTGAAGTAGTCTTAGAAAAGTGCATCAAAATGCCGATATCCATCCATGTGGACAATTAGATGCAATACGTCTCGCAAAGAACAAAGTGACTTCTGAGCGAAGTAAACACATTGATTTGAACCATCACTTCCTCAGAGATCTTGTAAGAAAACGAGAAGTGAACTTTGTTTACAAGCCATCAGCAGAAAATGTTGCTGACACCATGACTAAAATACTCCCTAAAAAGAGAACCAGTGAGCATCTGAAATCTCTTGTAGTGAAGATACTCTAAGTGATATGTGTTTATGAACTGTTCGTGGACTGTTTTGTGTGAAGTGCAAATATGTAGTTTCATAAATTATTGGACTGTTTTCATGGACTGTTTAAGTGGACTCATTACGGAAAGTGTGCGCAGAGACCAACAAGGGGGAGTGTTGTTAATTGTAAAATTAGACTTGTGTTGGCCTCTGTATTTATTATCATGTATGGAGACCAACCTCTTTTGCTAAGTGTGCATTGGCCCTTTAGTGTATGTGGAGTGGAGGCCACTAGATTGTGCTACGAGCGTGTGGCGCTGTGATATTTTAAAATTAAAGGCCCTCTCCCTTCAAGGCTTCCCTGCCATCTTTAATGCATTATGGTAGTTTGCCTCCCGTTATTTTCCAAGTTCAATTGCACTTTATCCATTCAAATTGATTCTGCAATGTGTAATACAACACTATTTTTAGCTGTTCTGGCTATATTTCTTTTTCAGTCATCTATTTATTAATTTACATATAAAAACTGATGTGTTTTCTTCTAACTTTTGAAATTTTTTCTTAGTTGGGGTACTTGATTTATAAAGTTATCATTAAATTCGTTCCTAAATCTTGTATCTCTATTTAGTTAAATGTTTATGTTATGTCTTTAACAATATTTGTTTTTTTGTGTGTGTTTTTGTTGGCCATTTATTTCCCATCATTGGAGTATTCTAATTTTGTTTTATAATAATTCTGTTTTCATTACTTAATTATTTTTTAAAATTTAATTCTTTAATTCTCTATATTTCTAGTAGTAATATATTTCTCTACTTATAGTAACGTAAATCATTACTTACACCAGTTTCTTGTTTTTTATTTTTCCTCCATAAAACATTTTTTTATTGATCATAATTATGTAAGAGATCATGTATTATCCAATTATTTCTTTTATTTTAATTTTTATTAGTTTTTCTCTTCATTCTATTCTTTTATTTGTGTTCTTATCATATATTTTTTCTTATTTTGCCATGCATTCCTGCCACTCTCTCCATACATATTCACTATTTCAGCAGTCACCAGTCAAGCATCACCAGTCAAGCATCACCAGTCAAGCACACATCTATTTTGGTGCTCCATCATACAATTGATGCTTTTCATGGCAAATCAGCCAAAACAAAAAAACTCATTTGGTTAATGACAAAGAGAAAAAAATTTATAGAAGTTTTTAAGTATACTCGAACTGACTGATGCTGTTCAGTATAAATACAAAGAACGCCAGTTAGCTTATGCTTCCCACGCATGAAGCTAGATCGTAATGCTGAACATGCTATCTTAAAAAAAGGAAACATGGCACCTCTTTTTAAATTAGTAAGGAGTAAAAACTGGAAGTTAAAAATCAATACCAACTTTAAGACAAAATGGCGATTACATTTTGGACGATTTCGAAAAGGCAAATATCATAAATGACGTTTTTGTATTAACAGTTGTATAACTGATAATCAGATTTTTCCACAAATCACATGAACTGCAATTATTCCTAAGTGTCATAGGTCAAGTTTCTCTTATGTAAACGTCTTTACAACACAATCGTTCATGAAATCTAGCCGTAGTGTTGGATCTGACGGTTTTTCTTCCCTTTTCTACCACAAGATCAGATCGGAAGTTTGTACACCGTTATCTACGATTTTTGAGCATTCATTTGAAACATGCAGATTGCTGTACGCTTGAAAATTATCAGATGTTACACCTATTCTTAAAAAAGGTGATGCATCACCCATTAAACTATCGACCAATTGCACTGACCTGTGTACCATTCAAGATAATGTAATGTGTTATTAGTACACATGCACTTTCTTTTATGTTAGAAACAGTATTTTGTCAAGTGACTAATTTGGTTTTATTTCTGGACGGTTCACTAGTCTACATCTGTTATCCATGCTGAACGACTGGACCAGATCGATTGACTGCAGTGTATTGACTGATGTTACACTTATTGACTTTACAAAGGCTCTTGAGCCATTGGTACATGGTTGCTCGTAGTGAAATTAAACATTTACGGCTTTCAAGGAAAATTACTTGAGTCTTTAACTGACTACTTGTCCGACAGAACACAGTGTGTTATTATTGGTTGCACAAAGTTTAACGTAAATCAAGTGATTAGCGGTGTACCACAGGGCAGTGTATTAGGTCTTCTCCTCTTTATTATTTTTCTAAACTATTTACATTCAAATTCGTAAAATACACCCTAAGCAAATTTGCAGATTACATAGAGAAGCACAATCAAATTATTCTTAACAACTCCTATTTCATCTTAGTTACTGCAACTACAGAGCTTTTAACTTGGTCAGCCTCGTTGCAATTGCCAATTGCCCTTAACAAATATAGTGTTCTAAATATTGGAAATCATAATTTTAAATGAGATTATCCACTTTCTCCAGTTTTTGTTTTACCACACACATAAACTGTTTAAAATCTTGGCATTTGGTTCACATCTAATCTGACAGTGCGAGCTCACTGTGACCATATTGTGAAGATAGCAAGCCTGCGCCCTGCATGGATAAGAAGGTGTTTACTACTAGAGATGTCAATACATTTGTGTGGGCCTTTAAGGTTGTATGTTCTCGTGTATGCAAGTGCTATTTGGCCCCCTTACTTGAAAAGCGACATAAACTTACTTGAATCTATACAGTGCCACTTCACCTTGTCACTTTGTGGTTTAAAGATTTTATTAACAAAATTAGATTCGCTCGAATTACGCCGTCTGAAGGCTGATTTGTACCTGACGTATTCATTACAGCATGGTCTGGGTGATGTTGGCTTCTGCAAAATTTTCGAGGTCCATGCTTAATGAACGTACGTGAGGTGCTCACCCACTTGTTGCTGGAATATTGCGCACTCACTGTAGGAAGCACTTTTTTGGTAACAGTGTTGTAAGTGTGTGGAATGATCTACCTGGCAAGTTGGTGACAGCTGCCTCACTAAATTCTTTTAAATTGAAATTGCCGTCTGTAGATTTGTTTAAGCACTTGTGTAAGTTTATGTAGGTTGTTTTAACTTTTGGTAATGCCATAATAGCTCTTTATAAACGATATTGTTGCCAAGTGTTTTATCTTTTTTAACTTGTCCCCATAACACTATTCTGTGTTTTTTTATTTTAACTTTACAACTTGTTTGGTTCATTAGTTCATCTTGATTTTATTTCTGTTGCCTAACAACCTTGGGTTGATCGTTAGTGACCACGGGTCCATTTCAGCCATGTGTGCTCTCGCACCAAATGTTTGATTATTACTATTATTATTATTATTATTGTTATTATTGTTATTATCAATTCATCTGGATAAAAATATCATGATGAGAAATTTACAATCTGATTTTAACTTAATTAACAAATATTTTGTACAAAATGAGTTATTTATAAGTGTTGACAAAACATGTTTTATGACAATCACTACTTCCCATATGAAAATTAGGAATGCTGACATTTGTATTCATACTAATGACTACATAATGAATAGATGTAAATGTCATAAATTAACTAAAGTCACGCAAGCTAAATACCTTGGACTGGCTATTGATACCAATTGGAAATTTTATCATCATATTGAAAACCTAATCCTTAAAATAAGACGTGTCATACCGCTACTCTACAAAATAAGAAATTCCATAAGTAGTGTTGTTAAGAAAACTATATTTGAAACATGTATTCTTTCGATTGTTCGGTACGCTTGTACAATTTATACTTCAACATCCTCTGGACTAATCATTCGACTACAAAGGGTGCTGAATAAGGCAGCCAAAGTACTATTTGGAAACTGCGTTCACAAGAAATCGACAAACGAAATTTTCAAAGAAAATAAGTTAATGACAATTATGCAAATCACTGATTATACGATCATTACTCAAAATTATTTTAACTCCGACTGGAAAATTCCTTTAATAAGAAGTAGCAGAAAAAATCATAATTGGCTAAGCGTTCCTCCTTTTAGAAATTCGTACGGTAAAAGAGGTTTGAATTATGTCATACCAACGGTTTTTAACAAATTGTCTAACCATTTAAGAAAATTAGAGAATGTTTATAAAGTGAAAACCACAGTTAAAAAATGAATGTTTAATTAAATATTTTTATTTATTTTTTATTATTATTTTTTTATTGTAGAGTTGTAGAAATTATACTAAACTTTTTTGTATATAATTTTTAGGATTTGTTTTTTTAACGTGGTTTGTTCACATTTTACTGAAGATCATTCTGTTAACTTGTCCTTTTATTATCGTTCACATAATCCACTGTAATCATTTGTATATAATTTCCATCACATACTATAACAGAAACGAATATTTGTACTGATTAATTATGCACAAACAAATTCTTAGGAATTTCGTGCATCCCTCTTGTAGTAATAATAAAATTATTATTATTATTATTATTATTATTATTATTATTATTATTATTATTATTATCATTATTATAACAAAAAACCAAGGACTTCTTGGTTTACAAATAAACCTTAGAAGTAGTAGGACGCACTGGGAAGAACTTAAACTAGTTATTGAAAACTGTAAAATTTTCTGGGACTTCATTGTTATAAATGAAATTAATATCAAAGAAGAAGAACTTGCCCACTACCACATGAAAGACTACACACAAATTGCCAATTGTCGGCATTTTAAAAAGGGTGGCGGCGTCATGGTTTTTATTAACCAACAATTTAAAATTATTAACTTTGAAAAAATATTTGTTCATGGAAATGAAGCGCTTGACATAATCTTCTCTGTTGATAATCTTATGTATAATATTATTGCAATTTACAGGCAGCCCTCTTCAAGTCGGACTAAGTTCCTTTACGAATTGAAAGCGCTAATCAAAATCAAAAATCAAAATTCTTCAAACACTATTATTATTGGCGATTTAAATTTTAATCTGTTCAGAGAAACACAAGACAATTCTGAAAAATTCGACATTGAAAGGTTTGAAAACATTATGGCAGCAAATGGTTACACTTCGCAAATTAATTCTCCAACCCGTGTTGAACTGAAAATGAACACCATAACTAAATCATGTCTTGATGTGATCTACACTAA